>NJDC01002336.1:79962-103958 GCA_002245475.1 Calephelis virginiensis
ATTGTCACCACCATGAGATCTTTCGCAGGCCAACTTACATTGATACGGCTGTCCCTGCATCATCGTGGCATTCTTGGAAAGATAAAAATTATTCTACTTTCAATAGTTACGTACATAGACTAATACCTCATATCTTTCTTTTAAGCGATGAAAGGTCCAAAAAGGAATTTAGCATAATTTGTCAGATGGCAGAGGCTAACGATTATTAAACTGTAAAAAAACAACTTCGATTTCACTTTTATGTTACCGGGTTGGGAAACAAAACAAAGAAAAGAAAATGCGTATTTTCACTTTTCAAAAGAAAATAACGTTGTTCGGGATTAGATTTGTGCCCAGTTGGTGATAGGCTTGCCACTTGTCGCATTGTGGAACTGAGTGTCTTTGGCTAGTCGTTTGTGTCCTGGTTGTTCCTCTGCCTACCCCTTTCTATGGATTCTATCACGAAATCTAGACTTAGTGGCGTGGCAATAAGGCTACCTTAAAAGTACGAACTATGAAAAAAAATCGTCAAACAAATGACCTAGAAATAATTAACATATTTAACTACATAATACTTACACAAACGTACACATACACGCTCTTAAGTCCTTTTTCCATACATATAAAAAGGCACAGTCTTTTTTCATTTCTTTCCTTTTCGTTGTAATTCAATTACCACATGATAACCATGGCCTTTGTTAGCTCTTTTAATTTTTCTTAAATTCATCATAATCATCATCAGCCGGAGGACGTCCACAGCTGGACATAGGCCTCCCCTAAATAGCGCCACAAGTTACGGTCACCAGCCGCTCCCCGCAACTTTGACCAGATCGTCAGTCCACCGGGTGGGAGGTCATCTAACACTACGTCCTCCGGTGCGGGGCCGCCATTCCATATCCTTCACCAGTACGCCAATTTCTTATGTGTTCTTTTATTATTACTGAAAAAGACCTTTCAGTCTGTCCAATACACTCAGCTTTAAATGCCTCACATTCCAACCTACTACGCACCATTTTTGATGTCCTTGATTTGTTATTGAAGAGAAGGTGTTTTAAAGATCCAGACGTGTAAAATACCGGTTAATGATCTTTGATAATCCTGGCTGATTTATAGGATATTTTACCCAGAAAAGGCAGTCTCGCATACCTTTTATTATCACTAGAGGTCTTTTGAGTAACACCTGGATATATAAAACGATATACTTGATTCTTTTCTTTTCTTTTCAGTAACAAATCAATGAGCTTAGGATCGTAACCATTATTACTGGCTAAAGTTTTAATGGTTTGATGTTCAAATTTAAAATCTTGGCCATTTAGAAGTAACGACAATAACCTATGTAACATGGTATAAAATGCAATAGCTAGCAACTCCATTGTATAACGTGTTAAAGTTTTTTGTGTCTACCCACCATAAAATGAATTTATGTTTATTATTATTATTTATTTATTTACTCTACAACTGTGCGATTCCGAAGACAATTTTTACCTCGCACAACACCTTTGTGGAATCAGTTACCCAAGGTATTCCCAAACAATTATGACTTAGGGACCTTCAAGAAAAGAGCGTATTCATTCCTTAAAGGTCGGCAACGCATTTGTGATACTCTTGGCGTTATTAATCAAAAATATTATTTAGTAGTTTAAGTTCTAGCCCTGATGTTCTGTCATAAGCGAAACCGGTAGGCTATTTATAAAATAATAAATTATTAGTGATACGTAAAATAGTACAAGTGCTTCTATACATAAAAATATATTTTGATGAGATTAAAAGAAAATAATAAAAAGTATCTTCCTGACCAAATCCAAAATTAAAAATACATAATTTTCTATTTTTTGTTGCGACCCAGGGATCGAGCCCGGGACCTCAAAAAGTCAAGTCCGACGCCGGACCGCTAGACCACAGAAGCCATGAGATTAAGATTTGTTGTAATTTATACCAGTAAGAAACCTATGTATAAGAGATATTTTATCAAACTGTGCAACAGGAAAGCCAATATGGTCAAAAGTCCTCTCAACTTTTAAAACTTTTTCTCAAAAAGACATAAATAAAAAAAAGTTTAATTAATTAATAAATTTATTAAACTTTTACTCTTCTTTTAAAAAAACATAGTTTCCATTAATTTTACTCAAAATCATGATTTTAGTAATAAAAATTGGTATTATTTATGGAATAATGTGGTTTTACAAGAAACATAGCTCGGAAATATTTGTAAAAGATTTTAAAGATAAATAATTTATTGATATTGTCTTTTTCAGCTTTAGGAAGTCTACTTGGAGGTTAGCAAAACATTAAGCAATATAATTGTAAAACCATGTAATTGAAATTTATGAAAACTAATAAAAAATTGTAAACTTTCTTTTAATTTTAATTTCATTCCCTTTTTTTAACATAAATAAATGTATACATATATACACAGATTACGTTTTGAGAGATATGGCATTAGAGGTAATTCATTAGAGTGCTTTAAAAGCTAAAAAAAAAGTAGAGAACAGAAAGCAATGTGTTGAGATATCAAAAGTAAGTGAAAATCACGAAAGTTTATACTTTAAATTACCTTTTAATGACTGCGGTGTACCACAAAGTAGCGTTTTAGAGCCATTTCTTTTTTTATTTTACATTAACGATTTGCCTGATGCTATCCATCATGATTCAATTTTATTTGCTGATGATACTACACTTCTCATCAAAAGTAAAATAAAAATGGTTTACTTGAAGAAACAAGTAAAACTTTCACTATAGCGACAGAATGGTCAAATTAAAATAACCTAAAAATAAATCTAACGAAGATAAAATTAGTTGAATTTCAAGCACATCATAGAGGTACTAAGAAGTTAGACGTTGTTTTAAATAATGCTACTATTGAAAATGTAGATTGTACTAAATTCCTAGGAATAAAAGTCGATAAATTTTGTTACTGGAAAAAGCATATTAATTCACTTTGCAATAAAATCGATAGGTTTGTATATGTGTTTAGAAGAATAAGAGAAGTGTCAGGATTAAAAGCATCTCTGTTAGGTTATCACGGGTATGTTTCTTCCATTTTTCAGTATGGTATTCCTATTTGGGGGAATTTCGTAGAATTAACTAGACTCTTTAGAGTTCAGAAGAAGTGTATACGAGCGATATGTAGTGTCAGTCAGTTACATCAGTTACATTACCTTGTTTGCCTGTATGTGTATTTGTAAAAAAACATCATTATTTGTTTCATAGAAATGCTGAAGTCCTAGGTTTGCCTCTTTTAGGAAATAGTGAGAAACTACATGTGCCTAACCAAAAACTCAACATTTACAAAAATAATGTGTATTGCATGTCCATTCGTATATACAACCAAATTCCTGATAATCTTAAATCACGTCCATTAAACAGATTTCGAAAAAAGGTATTCAATTTAATTTTAGAGAAAAGTTATTATAGTGTCAAAGATTTTCTTGCAAATAAGAATAAATAATAGAGTATATTTTACATGATTAATATAATTGCAGAATATTGGGTGTGCAGGAGTTTGTTTCGCCGTTTCTTGTCCTGTGTGGCTAGGTTTGGAAACATCATGTAATCAATACAATAAACAGTGTTCAAATAGTAAGTAAGTAATTAAAAAAACTAATTAAATAATAACTATTAAAATATTTGCACACCACAATTTGGTAGAATATGTAGAAACGCCTAAATAATTTTGTAACATCTTTGTAACACTCAAATTCCGCAAATAAATAGTTTTTCTTTTCTTTTTCTTTTCTTCTATAAAATGAATAACGATCAGATCACATGTACATAACTCATACTACGATTTTTTATTTTACATGAAAAATAAATTACAAGCAAACATGGGATAAAACGATATTCCCCACGCGCACTCTTTTATGCACAATAAAGACCACATTTTTTTTTAATTTTCTTTATTTAGAAATAGCCAACTGCTGACATTACAGATTTTGATTGTCGATAAAATTACAAAATTTAATAAGTAATAATATAGCCAACAATGCTATTCACAGACTGTTATTTCAATATTATATAAAAGAAAAAAAAATCTTAAAAATTCTTTTAACAATTATAAAGATTATTGATTGCATACAAAAATTATAAATTAGTAAAGCTAAAACTGTCAAATATTTCATTTCATAAAACATATATCTAAGTTGTTAATTACAATCAAAACAATATAGGTACAGTTGGAATAAGTATTACAAATATTTACCACTTTGTTTATTTTTTCTATAAACAGTCGATTTAAATTTATCATGATCATACGATAAAATGTCAATCGTACTAAAATTTCTATTATAAATTTCAACCATACACCTAATAGGAATGCGACTGCCAGCGTTTGTGCAACGGCAGTTCCCACGGCAAACAAATGACCAGCTCGTACCTCTCGTTTGTCAAACTTCAAAAAGTCAAACTTGTTATTAATAATTTTATTCAAAGTTGTAATATCTAGATATTTACGTCTGTTCTCTAATGAAATCATATTATATTTTGTGAGCAACTAGGAATATGATAAGTAATTTTTATGACAATGGTATTGCATAGCACGTAAAACTTTATTTGGACCTTCTCAATAGCCTCCGTAATTTTTATAGAAGGGATTCCAAAAACAAACAGCATATTCTAACTGTGATCGTTCAAATGTTTAATGTAATGACATTTAAGAATACTTAGCTGAAGTTTATTGCTGTTACAATATGCATTTAATCTATTTAGATCTTCTCTTGATTTAATAACTTTTAAAAAAATAAGATCATCTGCATATAGCAGAAATTTACAATTTTGAAAACATTTTTTAATGTCATTGATGAACAGTATAAACAGCAATGGCCCGAGTATTGATGTCGAAGTAATTAAAATAGTTCTTGAATTTTAGCCATTCATTACCACTTTTTGAGATCGGTTTTAGAAGTAGAATGCAAACCAGCGTAGCAAATTTCCATGAATACTATTAAACGCCAACTTGTTCAATAATAGCACATGATCATCTTTGTCAATAGCCTTTTTAAAATCTGTATATACGGCTCCAACTTGAAGCCGCTGATCAATATGCTTAACCAGATAATTTGCAAATTCTAATAAATTAGATGTAGTAGATCTGCGTTTCACAAAACCACGTTGTTCCTCAATAATCGAGGTATGTAAAATAGGGTAGATCTGATCATGAACTAACCTTTTGAATAATTTAGACAAAACTGACAGAATAGATATAGGCCTATAATTTTGCACATTACATTTAGATCCACCTTTGTGGACATTAGCACGTTTCAAAATTTCAGAAAAAACGCCTTCAGCTAAACATTTATTGTAAATAATATGTAAGGGCTCACATACAGAATCAGCATTTTGTTTAAAAAAAATCGGAGGTAGACTATCAGGCCCAGGTCCCTTTGAGACATCAAGTAATTTTAGTTTCCTCAAGATACGATCCTTCATCATCATTATCATCAGCCGGAGGACGTCCACTGCTGTGTCCAGCAGGCTTCCCCCAAAGAGCGCCACAAGTCACGATCATCAGCCGCTTGTAACCAGCGACTCCCCGCGACTTTGACCAGATCATCAGTCCACCGGGTGGGAGGTCGTCCAACACTTCGTCTACGTCCTCCGGTATGGGGCCGCCACTCGAGAACCTTAACTTAACATTTTTCTTTCGAGAGAAAGATATTATCCTTGGTAAGAAAAATATTAGATAATACATTATCATTATTATCAGTTATAGTTTGAGGTGGCTGCCATTGATTCAAGTTGGAAGAAGATGGTTCAAAGTATGATAAAAAGAAATTTGAAAACAAATTACATATAATTTCAGGATCACTGGATCTTAAGTGTTCATATTGCATTGTAGATGGAATATCCCGATTGCCTTTCCGATTGGAGACATATTTCCAAAAACAGTTTGTGTTCACTGGAATGTTTTTTTTTTTAGAATAGAATAGAAAAGAATATTTTTTATTTGAAGTAAGTATTCACGAATACATTTTTCGAAAGTCAGCAAATTGTGCATATACAATTACTTTACAGTTACATACAGTTTTACTTATTTTTAACTAATTAAAAATAAAATCTACATGTAGTATACATGTAGTATTTGCAATCGCCTCTGTGGTCTAGCGGTCCGGGTGTTGGACTTGTCTGCATGAGGTCCCGGGTTTGAATCCCGGGTCGGCCAACAAAAAGAAAATTGGATTTTTCCAATTTTCTAATAAAGAAATGTTGGTCGAGATTGGAAATGTGCCCGGTTGGCGATAGGCTTGCCACCTATCACATTGTGGGACTTAGTGTCTTCGACTAGTCGTGGGTGCCTTGGTTGTACCTTTGCCTAACTCTTCGGGGATATGGGCGTGAAGATGTATTTGCATCAATAACAATAATAAAGTGCAAAGTTTAATGGTCAATAAACCAAGTCAACAACTCAATTAAACAAATTTTTTAAATTAAAATTTCATTAAACAAAGTAAAAACGTAACAATTAAAATTACTCATTTCTCTAAACAATAGTAAATAATATACATAATAATAAAGTATATTCCCCGTGTTGGTCCGGGCTCCTTTGCAGAATAGACCATCTGCCTTCCTGCCAGGAAGCTCGTAAAAGGCGATCATAGGCTTACCGTCACTAACACCGTGACATCTGTCTAGGTGGTAGAGTTTCGCAGCGACTCGTCCGGATTGGTACCATCGCCTTACCTATTCCTGCCGCCATAACGTCATGACGTGTTCTGTTTGAAGGGTTAGGTAGCCGGTAAACTTACTTTTGCTCGAGGCCTAACATCCCGGCCTCATTTTGGCAACGTACCATTACCACCTTTGGTGTCTCTAGGCGGCGTGAATTTCTTACCATCAGGTAATCCGTCTACTTGTTTGCATTCCAATCATCACTTAAAAAAATACTAATTTTGTGATAAGCCTTACTAATTTTTGCTTGATGTACTTTTTGAATTTAATGTTAGACATGTCAAGTATGTTATTTGGAATTTTGTTATAAATTTTTGTTTTGTTTTGTTTTTTTTTTTTGTTATAAAACTGTACACTGTCCCCTAGAAAAGATTTTTTCACTTTTGTTAGTCTAAACTTAGGAACAACAAGCTGGTTCTTATTTCTGGTATCGTAACTATGTTTTTCAAGATTTTTCCTAAATAAATTTACATTTTTCGTACATACAATATGTTTTCATAAACATACTGGCTGTATAGTGTCATAATATCTTTCAAATAGTCTTTATGGGAGTCACGAGTTGATAAATTATATATTGCGCGTATAGTCCTCTTCTGCAATATAAACATACTTTCCAGATTTGCAGCTCTACCCCACAGCAAAATCCTATATGTCATAACGCTATGAAAATATGCAAAATACACTAATCTAGCTGTGTGTACATCTGTTAACTGTCTAATTTCTCTAATTGCGTAAACAGATGAACTCAATTTTCCAGCTAATTTGTTAATATGAGTGTCCCATTGAAGCCTCGAGTCTAATGTGATTCCCAAAAACACAGTTTTGTCTACTAAATCTATTGGTTCATTATTTATATTAATATTTGTATTCCCTTGAGAAACATTTGGAAGCGAAAATTTTACTAAGTTTTTTAACTGATTCCATATACCTCCTGTAAACTTTGTCACATTGTTTCTTAAACAATCTTCTTTGTTGAGAAAATATCTCATAATCACATTCATTTCTAAACTTTTTCCATTTAACCCAAGCTCTTTCTTTTCTTTTAATTTTTTTTAATAACGAAGAGAACCAGACTGGAAATCCATCACACTTAGAACTAGCTAGTGGAGCACATTGCTTAGTTATTGTATCAATAGTATTATAGAAGAGTATATATAATAAGTAATATAATAAGGTAAAGCCCCCTCAGAAGGAAGTTTATGTAGTAACTTTGACCAATTAATATTGTTTATCTATAATTCATTAAATCGAAATCTGCTTTGTAAAAGTAATACTCAGTCATAGAAAAAAAGTATCTTCACGCCTATATCCGAGAAAAGGGGTAGGCAGAGGCACAAACGGGGTACCCACGACTTGCCGAAGACACTAAGTCCCACAACGTGATAGGTGGCAAGCCTGTCGCCAACCGCGCATATTTCCAATCCCAAGCAACATTTTTTTTATTACAAAATTGGAAAAACCCAATTTTTTTTCTGTTGCCCGACCCGGGATTCGAACCTGGGACCTCATACAGTCAAGTCTAAAAAACTGAACCACTGGACCACAGAGGCGACCAATTTAATCATAGCTTTTCTTTTAATTGGTTTTAATGTTTAAGGTATATGAACATCGGCTATAAATTGGGAATGATGTGGGTCCGGAGGTAAAAGAGTGTTACTTGATATATTCTTTGTGGCACAGGCATTAGATATGAAAAAGATCTAGTATTTTCTCTTTGGCATTAGTGTTGGCATTTTATTGCGACTTGCGTGGCACCTAAATAATACATAAAGTTGGACCACTTAGACTGTAAGTGTGATGTACTTCCAATCCCTTGAACATATAGTTATCCGCTTGAAATCCAGTTGATATCAGTGCAGGGATGTTAAAGTCTCCTATTATACAAAAACTATAAGAGAATCTGAACTGTATAAGAGAATCTTGCAAAAAGTCAAAATGACTCTCATATACTTCGGTTAGGGTTATAGGAGAAATATATGCTGCACTCACATGTTTTTTTGCATTTTTCATCCTAGAAATTTCTATTAGCAGATGCTCAACAGTTTTTGGTGTCAAGGAGTCAGTCAGATTGGTTGTGTCATATAAAAATGATGTCATGTCAGTCTGCGTAGAAAAGTCACGACTACTCCGCCCCCATCTTTCCTACCCGTAGCGATCCTGTCCCTTTCACATTGTATCGTTGATCTACAAATTCGTTGTTATCGTTAACAGGTATAAACCATGTTTCAGTGAGAACTATTATGTCATAGTTATTAGTTAAGATGCTCATCTAAAGTGTATGTAATTTAGTCCATAGGCCGCTACAGTTTTGGTAATAAATTTTAAGAATACGATTAAATACCAATAAAATTAAAAATGCTATAGAATTAAATAAAACCTTTTTTTCTTTAAAAGTAAAGTCAAGTATAGTATATTAGCAAAATTATAAAAAAAGATAGGCGCAAAAATAATGGTGGATATTGTTATCTCACTCCTCACTTGCGGTTTCTCTTTTCCTCGTGGTCAGTTATGTCATTTGGTGGGAAAGTTTGATAGTCATTAGTGATTTGGTTAGAAACCACAAATCATAAAGTTATATGTATATTATTATTGTTATACTACGTATAAAAACTTTAGAATTTTCTTAAAATACATGATTGTAGAATTAATCAAAGCTTTTGTAGTCTTAGAAGTTTTGTATAATGAGGTTGTAAGTTCATAGTTCATATTTTTAAAGAAAAAAATACTGTATTCTTCTTTTTAGAGCATTTAAATAAAAGTTTCTTCTAAAAAAGTTTTTTTGTTTTAATTTATTTTGTACTTTTTTAGTTATCACTGGCTTACTGGCTGGCGTTACTTAGTCTGTTCATCTCTGGGTTCTGGGCTGGTTGTAAGGCGTCGAACAAAAGTAAGTTTACCGGTTGTCTAACCCATCGAACCGGAACATGTCAATAACAAACGTTGACGTTATGGCGGTAGAAATAGGTACCAATCCGGACGAGTCGCTGCGAAACTCAGACGGCATGGTGTTAGTAACGGTAAGCCTATGCTCGACTTTTGTGAGCTGCCTGGCATGGTAAGGCAGCTTGTCTATTCTGCAAAGGAGCCCGGATCAACACAGGGCAAACCATTTTGAAGGGTAAAAGCTAATAAACAGCAGGATTTCTCCATCTTAAGTAGTCCACCATATTGGATTAAGTATGATGTCACATTATTTTTCGAGTTGCTCTCAACGTGTCCGTTCATTTGATACCCATATTGTAGAAGTGCTTAAAGTAACTATTCTGCCATCGTGGATGGTTTGCCATGTTGAATTTATAATGATAATGTCACATTGTTTTTCGAGTTGGTATCAACGAGCCATTTCATTGGATTACCATATTGTAGTGTTTTATTGCATTGCATTAAAAGTATTTATTTCGCCATCTTGAATGGCCTACCATATTGGATTAAGAATGATGTCACATTATTTTTCGAGTTTATTTCAACGAGCTCTTTTATTTGATATCCATACTGTGGAAGTGTATTAAAAATAACTACTCAGCCATCTTGGATGGTCCGCCATATCTGATTTAGAATGACGTCACGTATTTTATCGTGCATTGTCATTCAAACTAAACGTGTATACAAAATTTCAGCTCAATCTTCTGAAGATATTATCTGCTTCAAAATTGAGTTCAAAGATTCAACCAGAACAAATGACATACATTTTAGCAAGTTTATTTTGCAAGTTAAATGAAAGCTTTTAAAGGAAAGTGCGGTTTTTCAATTTTGTAATTAAAAAAACGTTGCAAAATTGTTGTAAATGTAATGTCAACAATTTATTCAAAATATATAACGCAATAAAAAAGTAATCGAAGCAAAACACCTAACAAGTTTCTTGTGTATGTAACACTAGAAAATTATCAGGTGCGGACGCGGCCCACGCGGCGGCGGCGGCACAGTGGGCTGAAAATCGATCTTCGTAGACATAGCAACTCGCATTCTTGAGGCTTGATTTTTTTATAGATATGGGTATTGTTGGTCTTCACTAAAAGGAAATATCTCATTAAAGTCAATTTGGCATAAAAATGAGTCAGTAATATTTTATTGCAAAATAATTGTATGAAGCTGGTATGAAAAATCCGTTTATTTTTTGACCAGCAAGGAAAACTGTAATATCCTTTCAGGTGTCTGTAGCAGTGATTATTTATGATTTATTCGCATACTCTGTACAACGGTTACAGGTGCAGAATTATTTTTTGAAATATTGAAAATTTGAAAATATTTATATTTAATTGTTTGACTTATTTTAGTTCAAAAGGTACTACTATACAAATATAACACCTTAAATTTTAATATTATAAGTATATTTAATCAACGTATTTTAGTTCCAACGGTACTATACAGACATTAAGCCTTTATTTTAAGTTCGTTATCCTATTGCAAAGAAAAACATTAAAAGGTTTTTAAAAATTACAAAGTTATTAAGGTATTAAACATCGTCTAAATATAGAAAGTAGTGATATTTACACTCAATAATACTGGTGTTAGCTTTGAATCGAAAGAATAACGGTAATGAATGATTCACATCTGAGCCAATAGATTAATAAAATATTATTTAGATAAACAAAAACATAATTTCATATCTGTAAAATCGGGCACCGACATTATTTTAAAAAAACGCACAAGTCACTTAATATCTTAATTTATTCGAATTTAATATTATCAATTAGTAAACATAAATACGATTATTTCTCTGTGATCCTAAATAAAGGTAATTAGGAAAAATTACAATCATAATTGTTTGTGACCAGCAATAAATAGAACCCAATATTACCTTTTAGTTCAGTTTATCGTAAACACTCGTGTACTTTGCTTACCACATCTTTACTCTATTATCGCAAAATATTATAATGGAAAATCTATCGTTCAACTGAGACTTGTTCGTTCTCTTAAAAAGTGAAACCACTTAATTTAATCATGAAGTATTATTCGGGGCAGTTACTGCTCGATTCGGTGTACACCTTTCTGAAGAAGACCAGGTAACTCTCATGGAATTCTGTAAAAAATGTTAAAAATGTTACACAAGCTGGTTGGTTGGCTTCAAGCAAATGTTGATTGGCCAAGTTGTGTGAAAAACGATTCAAGTATCGAAGAAACAAGTGGTGGCCAGCAGCCAATGCAACTTCAAGTCTCTCCAGAACCGTCAACGACAATATCCATCGGGACCGGTGCAATGATAATTAAAAGAACTAGTAAACCATTTGAAGACCTAGAAACAAAACAGAAAAAAGAAGATTTGACGATCATAAAAACGAAGATCCAATTGAATTGGCTTCCTTGGCTATATCATTGTTAAAAGAAAAAGGTCGTGAGGATCTTCCATCCGCTATTTAGCATATCCTTAGGAATCCGGAAGCAGCGCCAAAAATCAACGAGATGTTCAGAAAACTACTTCAAAAAGTTAAATTCACTCCAGAAAAAGCGCTTGGGTTACTTCTTTCCCTGAAGCTGATTAAGTGGCAGTTTATCACTTTACGAGAGACAGCTATAAGAAAGGGCGCTAAATACGTTAATGTTTGTCCTTCATACTACAAAGTGCAACAAGCCAAACTTCCATGTTATCCACCAGAAGAATCAGTGACGATAACAGATTCATCGGCTAAGATAACTCTCCAAGCTTTACTCGATCTCACAGTGAAGAGGATTTTTGAAAGTTTACCAAACCAGATTTCAAATAAGCATCTAAATCTAACGTCAAAATGAGGATTTGATGGTGTATCCAACCAAAACCAATATAAACAAGAAATTGAAGGGCAGGTATCCATGGTCCGATCGCATTGTTAGACTGATCAGACAATGTCCACTCTTTTGTCTCCTTGGTCAGACTTAAGCAATCTAACTATGGACATATGGAAAAATATGTATCCGTGATCAGACTGTGATGTAATATGAAATTAAAAGTTATGAAATTGTTATTATAATTATTTGAATAATAATGCAATTTTAGATTGAAATATCAGCACTAACAGGTCAATCTAATATATCAACCTGGAGAGTGATTGGCGTGCAAGAGTTTGGAAATAATAAAATTATTTATTTGGGATCTCTCAATAATAATACCGTCTTAGAATAAGAAGTAAATTATAGAGTTATCTATTGATTCTGTCATGTTATGGTCCATAGAGTAGGGTAGTTGGTAGTCATGCACAATTATAGGCCTAACAGAATCTTTAATTTTTGTCATCGGCACTTGGTGGATTTCCATTGTGTACACACTTTTTTAAGGTAAACTCTTGTACTTTTCCACAATACACCTTGTGTTACATTTTAGCCTACCGGTTTCCCCCTTTACAGCATCATCAGAGTTTTATAATAAATTATAATTAAAATAAAATTATAACTAAAGATAAATAAGTCTGTTTTATTTAAACGTTCAGTGTTTTATCGTAAGCTACTGACCGTACTTAAATAAAATGTAAATTGTAAACAAACCACTACGAAGTTTTACCACAACAAGATTTTTTCCCAAAAACTTTTTGATTGAAATGAAATAAATAAAATTATATGTTAAATTAAATGTTAAATTATTGTAGAAAAAACAAATAAGAAAAAAATTGAGAGAAAGTGATGTCCAACGGTTTATATTTAAATGGCAGAATCACAAAATTCGCGTGGGAATATTACCAGGGACGCCGAGGCTTCGTCGAGTGTGAGAGAACCGTACCTGTTCGCTGCATCTTCTCTTCCCACCGTATTAGTACCATTTACCAAAACCCAAACACAGCGAAGCTTGTCGCCATTAAATATTAGGCGGCAACATTTGATAGCAGAGCGTGGTTAGGTATTTAGTCGAATAATTGTACACATATTTTTTTATTATTGGGACTTATTCGTTTTGAATCGGATTTTATTGAGTAATAATTAGTAACTGTTCATATTAAATTTTTATTCATTTTCGTTCATCAGTGTATTAACTTCTACCGTCAGTTAGCATAAAAAAAAACTTACAGATAGGTATGTGTACTTTTACTTTTTTAATTGAGAGGTGTCACGTAGCTAAATCATTGCCGAGCGCGTCCGTTCCGATTTCACTTTAAATTTAATTAAGCGTTATTTTACGTTGAGAAATACGTTGTAGTTGAGCAATCTGCTTTTCATTTAAGATAAAAAAAATGTTTCTTGCTTTCAGTCATAATTATAAATACGAAATGTCTCGAGCTCAAGTTAGCTACGCGAAGGCTCAAATTCGAGCCCAAATGAAATGGATTATTTCGGCTGCGTCACTCCTGGACCGCCCAGACAGAGTCCAAGCTTTTTTAAACCGCTACAAGGAATTGCCAGAGCGGACAACGAGAATTGAGGCAAGCTATGCCCAGCTGGTCGTAGCAACAGAAGACGATGAATGCCAAGATGCGGTTTCCACCGCTGACGAGGATTTAGTACAATTTTATGATTTTTCAGCGCGCATGACTGAATTTGCGATCGGGTTGGCTAACGAGTCTAGTGCGATGCCATCCCAGATGATGCCTACTGGAGTAGCCCGTCTTCCAGCTTTGGATGTGCCTAAGTTTAGTGGAGATTACGGAGCTTGGTCAAGTTATAGGGAAATGTTTGATAGCCTGGTTGAGTCCAGGGTGGATTTAAGTGCTGCAACGAAAATGGGCTATCTGATGATGGCTTTGGAAGGAGAGGCCCGAGCACTTACGAGCCATTTGCCATTGACTGATAAAGGCTACCAAGCGGCTTGGAAGTTGTTGAAAAGCCGATTTGAAAACACTAGGCGGGAGGCCGACGAGCATGTGTCGCGTATCTTCCTATTGCCCAAAGTAGGACGTAATACTGATCTCCGCGGCGAGCTGCTGAACCCGTTAGTGGTGGCCTTGGGTGCACTTCGAAGGCTAGAGCTTCCCGTGGATGAATGGTCATTTCTTTTATTACACTATTCTGGAGTATCCTAAACTGGAACGGCAGCGACATGGCTTAGTCTGTCGAGGCTCCGAGGTCATAAATTGTGAAAATCCAACTACATCTCGTCGTGGACCCCGGGTCTGGGATATGGTGCTACGAGACGACCCCCTGCCTGCTAGCTCACGACACGGGAACCATGAGGCTTCTTACTAGCAATTAAATTCCCACCCTTCGTCGGAGTGTCCACCGCACGTCTTGTTACTGACTGCGCATGCACACCGCATTAGTGGACCGAAGGGTGAGGTAAAAGGCCGCGCGCTTTTGGACTCCGGGGCCATGGGGAGTGTAATATCGGCTGGGTTGGTTGAAATCCTGGGAATTCCTTTAAAGAAACCTTTAAATGAAGTGTTCGGCTTAGGTGAGCTACGGGTGAAACCCTTGGGCCGTGTTTCTTTCACGTTTTCTCCCCTTTCGTCCGTCTACCCCCGCATAATGACCTCAGCAATTGTATTAGATCAAGTCACCTGCCGGTTGCCTTCAACAAAACTACTGCCTTCTATGGGCTAACGTCTGGAATGTCGCTTGCTGATCCCTGGTTTCATACCCCTGCGCCTATCGATGTTTTGTTGGGGTCCGATGTGTTGGGATATTTGTTGCGCCCGAATAAGCGAGTTTTGCAGTCAGGGGGTCTGGTGGCTTTGGACACTGTGTTTGGTTTTACCATTTTAGGCCCAGTTTGTTCTTCGCCGGATTCCGGAGAACGCTATCTTCTGTCTGGCCGATCCTTTAATGAATTGGTCCAGAAATTGTGGGAGATAGAAGAGCCTCCCTCCGTTGCACCTTTGTCCTCGGATCAAGAAGAGTGTGAACTGTTTTACCAGAACAACACTGGTCGTCTCCAGTCTGGTCGATTTTGGACAAGCCTCCCGTTTCGAGCCGGAAGGCCTCTCCTAGGATCTTCTCGAGCCATGGCTGAAAAGAGGCTGGTTTCCATGGAGTGTCGCATGGCGCGAGACTCTGCGTTTCGCGAAAAGTATGTGGCCTTTATGCGCGAATACTATGAGTTGGGTCATATGACAGTGTCGCGGGTAGACACCCGAACATCGGAACACTATTTCCTTGCTCATCATGCCGTTTTGCGAAACCCGCAAGGGAAAATTCGTGTTGTGTTTGATGGTTCTGTTGCGTCTTCGAATAGAATTTCTCTTAACCAGTGTTTGCACGCTAGCCCCAAGCTACACCACAACGTGTCCGATGTACTAACTCGGTTCCGCCGACATCAGGTGGTGTTTGTTTCTGACACACGGATGATGTTTCGCCAAACAGTTATTTCCCAGGAGGAGAGGCGTTATCAATTGATATGTGGCGAGAGACTCCAAATGAGCCGATGCTCACATACGAACTTACCACAAACACGTATGGTCTCACCTCCAGTCCGTTTTTGCCATTCGCTCGTTGTTTGAATTAGCAAAGCGGGAGCGTCTTAAATATCCTCGAGCGGCTGCCATCCTGGAAGAGGATTTATATGTCGATGACGTTTGCACCGGGGCTTCTTGTGAGGAGGAGGCTCTCTTTCTTCGAAATGAGCTGATAGACCTTTTGCGATCGGGTGGGTATGAACTTCGGAAGTGGTTGTCTAACTCTCCTGCGGTTTTATCCGGTGTACCTAAAGAGCACCAACAAGATCCTCACCTTTTCGAGGACTCCGCTAACCCTCATTTGGTGTCAGTGTTAGGGGTTCAATATCAGCCGATCTCAGACGTTTTTACTTACCGACTAGACCTATCGGTTTTGACAAGTTTTATCCACAGTCGCTAGAACGTTTGATCCAAATGGTTGGCTGAGCCCGGTTATCTTTTGGGCTAAGTGTTTCTTACAGCGTCTTTGGGTGTCAGGTTTGTCTTGGGATGCCGTTCTTCCAGGCACGCTGCTTCCAGAGTGGGAGAAGTTCTTTGAATCGCTTTTTTATCTCAACTCCGTATCTATACCGAGATGTTTACTTCCGGCTGTGAGATGTAGACTTAGTCTTCACGGATTCTCTGATGCCTCGGAGTGCGGATATTCCGCCGTGGTATATCTCCGTACAGTTGACACAGAGGGGTGTGTGAACATTCACCTTGTTATGGCAAAAAACAAGGTCGCCCCTCTGCGGACTCGTTGGACTATTCCTAAGCTAGAGCTCTCAGGAGCCACGCTTTTGTCTCGGTTGTTAAATTATGTTGCTGTCACACTGGGTCGATCTATGGAGATCCCTGAAGTATATGCCTGGACTGATTGTTATTTGTTGGCTGCGGGCTTCTGTTCACACTTTGGAGGTGTTTGTTGTGAACCGAATATCCCAAATCCAAAATTCACTAGTCAAGTTAATTTGGCATCATGTACCTGGAGAAATTAATCCCGCCGACTGCGCTTCCCGAGGTTGCAGTGCTAAGAGCTTCGTGGACCATCCTTTGTGGTGGGGACCACCATGGCTATTGGCTCGATCGCCGGAGTGGCCTCCTACTCAGATAGTGCGCGTAGACCCGTTATCAGGTTTGCGTACCTTGGCACTTTGAATGCAACCAGTGGCGGATGGCGAGTTCTTCCTGAATCGATTCAGCTTGCTGAACAAGCTGATTGGGGTTACGTCGTGGATACGACGATTTCTCAATAAACGTCGTAGGCCTTCTGAGAAGAACCGGGATCAAATTTTATCGTCAACGGAACGCCAAGAGGCGATGAAACATCTGGTTAGAATTGTCCAAGCTGAACACTTCGCATAGTAACTGAATCTTCTGAGTCAACCTTCCGCGAAATTAAGAGGGGCTATTTCACGTTTGTGCCCTTTTGTAGATGACGAGAGACTCCTAAGGGTGGAAGGATGGCTGAGGAATGCTTGTCTCCCTCATGGAGCCCGGCATCCATTGCTGCTGCCCAAAAACGGAAGTTTAGTACGTCTGCTCGTCCTAGATCGCCATCTTTGCGATTCTCATGCGGGATGCAATGCCACTCTGGCTACGTTGCAATGAGAATTTTGGATTCTGTCGGCCCGTCGCATTATTCGTTCCGTTATCTTTCGTTGTCTGCAGTGCTATCGCGTAAAAGCTTCTGTTATGCAGCCTCGTATGGGAGACTTCCTGCTGACCGCGTTTCTGATACACGAGTCTGGGCAGGTGTTGGAACAGACTTTGCTGGACCATTCTGGGTTAAAACCTCGCGCTTACGCAATGCCAAAATTTACAAGGCTTACATTTGCGTCTTCGTTTGTCTGGCTACTAAGGCTGTCCACTTGGAATTGGTGTCAGACTTGACCATGGAAGCATTTATCGCAGCCCTCAGTAGATTTGTTTCTCGTAGAGGTCTGCCCTCTCTGATTCGGTCAGATTGCGGTACGAACTTTAGGGGTGCCGATAACTACCTTCGGGAGGTGGTTAAGTTTTTAAAGGATACGACTACGGAAATCGGAACAGCTCTCTCTCGGCTCGGGATAACGTGGAGATTTGATCCGCCAGCTTGTCCTCACTGGGGAGGAATTTTTGAGGCCTGTGTTAAATCCGCTAAAAAATAGGAGAAACACGGTTTACCTTTGAGGAATTAGTCACCGTGTTAACTAAAGTTGAGGCTGTTCTCAACTCGCGACCACTGTGTCCGCTCTCTTCAGACCCTAATTATTTAGAGTATCTAAGCCTGGGACATTTCTTGATTGGCCAACCACTTAATGCGCTGCCGGAGTATCTGTACAAGGATGTGCCAGTTCACCGGCTGTCAAGGTTTCAACTTCTTTAACAGATCTCACAGTCCTTTTGGGCACGCTGGTCACTAGAATATTTACATATCCTTCAGCAGCGCGTTAAATAGACGGATTGTACAGACCCCCCAAAGGTAGGCGACCTAGTATTAGTGAAAGATGCAAACCTGCCGTCGCTCTGTTGGCGTAGGGGGCGCATTGTGAAGCTAATCTTCGGATCTGACGGCATCCCTCGCATCGCTGAAGTTATGGTTGGAGATTCCGTGTTGAAGAAAGCCGTCGCTACTCTCTCTCGTTTACCTACCGATTAAGGAACAAACGTTGTCTGTTCGGGCGGGGGTTTGTTGACTATTATCGTTATACAAGACAACCCGAGACGGAACGGGCGGGGGGAAAGTTGCCACGACCAGTGCGCGTGGAGATATAATATTAAGATCAGACGTTTTGAGACGGGAAGGGGATCGCGCGTGTAGCTTGTGACGAACGACGGTAGTGGAGTGTCGCTAGTGCATATACGCGAGTGATAGATAGTATTGTGTATTGTGTTTGGTAGTTAAAATATAAAGTAACGGGTGATTCCGTGTATGGTATGGTGGAAGACAAGGTGAACGCAACGTCAGCGACGGGAGAATATATCCTGGGTACCCAGGGACGCCGAGGCTTCGTCGAGTGTCAGACAACAGGTACGTTCGCTGCATCTTC
Source organism: Calephelis virginiensis (assembly GCA_002245475.1). Taxonomy (NCBI): domain Eukaryota; kingdom Metazoa; phylum Arthropoda; class Insecta; order Lepidoptera; family Riodinidae; genus Calephelis; species Calephelis virginiensis. The sequence goes on from NJDC01002336.1 coordinate 98,906, forward strand.
TCTTCTTACCGTATTAGTACCATTTACCCAAACGCTGTGTAACACAGCGAAGCTTGTCGCCATTAAATATTAGGCGGCAACAGTCTAATTGTCAAAAACAAACGAATGAAAATATTAAATTCAATTATTAAAATACAACATAAATCGAATAATCATTTGAAATTAGAATTACCGTAAACGCATGTCTATATATAAATCATTAAAAAAATCATGCTACCTTAAACATTTAAAAATGTAAGTTGAGTAGAGGGAAGCTAATAAATATCCCTGGACAAATCACACTAATTGAATATAACCCCAAAGTAAGCTAATTATATGCTTGTGTTATGGGTGTTATGGGTGTTAGTAAACGATACTATTACATATAAATACTTAAATAGATACCAGACATAAATTTAATAAACACCCAGACCCGGAAAGGCAGACATCTAAATGTTCATCACACAAATACCTGCCCCCGTCGGAAATCGAACCCGAGCCTCGCGATTGGTCGATGTAGTTAGGCGAGTACGCTAGTAACTCGACCAACGAGGCGTTCAATCAAGTCTAACAAGTCGTTTAATAAAGTTGGTCTATTATGAAGTCTATTTATTTCTAGCGCTTTTAGAGAATTGAGTTTGCTTTGCTTGAATTGAGCCTTTACTACAAAAATGAAGTAATTCAAAGTTACGTGTTGGGTCGAAAGTATGACCGTCGTCCAATAATTAATGCCTAGCAAAGGCAGAATCTTTTCCAAGCGCCAGCTTCTAAGATGTTCCTTAACCTTATTGAAAATGATCGTTCCATCTGTCCCATGTGTGTACCAATTTTTATTTATATTTAGTTATAAAACATATAAAACATGGGCCTAACATCCTGGGCTCAGGACAGTGGTGCACTTATAATATATGTAGTGTCTAGACCACGGGTATCTCTTACCACCAGGAGAGCAATGTGCTCATTCGCTGAACTCTCACTTAAAAACATACAAACTTGTGCGAATATTAATAACATCTTATACAGATATCGACCGATCTTTTCGACCGATCTGCATACGCGATCCTATTCGAAAATTGCAATCTGATCATGGATACCTAACAGAATCTAACCACGGAAACTAAAATTTCATTAGTATGACCAAGGATACAAAATAGTGGACGTGGTCAGATCAGTCTAACAATACCATCTGACCATGGATACCTGCCCAAATTGAAGGGGAACAAGATGACTCCAGTGTTTTTATGACCTCCTTACTGCCTATTAAGCTTTCTGTTGGAGACAAAATTGTTTGGATGAATCCCAATCCGTGCTCAACCTTGTATTGTCGTCCAGTGCAATTCGCTTTTGTGAAGGAGTGTGAGGGGCAGGTATCCATGGTCAGATCGCATTGTTGGACTGATCTGACCACGTCCACTCTTTTGTGTTTTTGGTCAGACTTACGTAATCTAACTAAAGACACATGGAAAAAAATGAATCCGTGATCAGACTGTGATGTAATATGAAATTCTTCTTTTTCCCTACAATGTAAAATCATGTAATATAAACAAAGTGCATTGCAGCTGTAATTGAACGGTCAGTTGTACGATACATCCACATCCAAATTGCAATTCTCAAAAAAAAATAAACATTTAAACACAGATAAGATGTTATTAATATTCGCACTCCCTTTAGGCAGATCGGTCTAACAATGCTATGTGACTACGGATACCTACCCGCCTACGCCGACTCTTGTGTCCTAGGTCATACCAGGGAGGCCATAAATATTAGGTTGGCCTGTTCAAGACTTATTGGAGAATTGAAGAATTTGGAATAATAATAATATTAATTTGCGATGATATCTCTCAAAAACAATACCGCCTTAGAATAAGCAGTAAACAGAGTTATATAATGATTCTGTCATGTTGTGGTCCGTATTATAGGGTAGCCGGTAGACTTGCACATTTATAGGCCTAACAGAATCTGTAATTTTTGTTGTCGGCACTTGGTGGAATTCCATTTTATGCACACTTTTTTAAGGTTAAGTCTTGTATTTTTCCACTATACACTTTATTTTAATACTCAATGTTATTTTATAGCCAACAGGTTTCACTTTTCACAGCATCATCAGGGCTTTATCACTAAAGATATATAAGTCTGTTTTATTTTAACGTTCAGTATTTGGTTGTAAGTTACTGACGGTAATTAAATAAAAACGTTAATTATAAACTACTTACTACGAAGTTATATCACAGCAAGTTTTTTCCTAAAAATAGGGATTCCCGTTTGTTACATATTTGATTTTGATTTGAAAAGTAATATTATTCAAAAAAATAAAATAATTACAATTTTATTTCAAATTGTAGAAAAAATGAATATGAAAAATTAAAAAAATGTAAATGATGTCGAACGGTATAAATACGTCAGAATATCACTCATGAGAATATTATAGTCAAATTATCGAAAATAATAAATTAAAATTTTAAAACACCACATATGTTAGATAATAATATGAAATTAAAATTAATTGTGAATACATGTCTAATTATAAATCATTAAAATAATCAAGCTATTAAAAATGTAAGTTGAGTAGAGGGGAGTTATTTAAGTCTAACTGATCATTTAATAAAGTTGGACCATTTTTAAGTCTATTTATTTCTAGCGCTCTTAGAGAGTTGAGTTTTCGGCCTTTGTTACAAAAATGAATGAGGGTCAAAATTATGACACTCATCCAATAAATGCCTAGAAAAGGCAGAAGGTCATTTTTCCAAGAGCCAGCTTCTTTGATGCTTCCTTAAACTTATATGATCGGATGATATGATTATATGATCCATCTGTTCCATGTACGTACGGGTACCAGTACTTATTTATCTTAAGTCATAAAGCCCTGATAATGCTGTGAAAGCTAACATGTTAGCTATAGTAAAACTTAAAGTGTTAAATATAGTCTATAGTGGAAAAGGTAAATATAAGAGTTTCCCTTAAAACAGTGTATACAGGCGTAACATCCTGGGCTCCGGACAGTGACACACTTATAATGACTGTGGTGTCTAGACCACAGGTATCTCTTACCATCAGGAGAGCAATATGCTTATTCGCTGAAATCTCACATAAAAGTATATTTAGGTATGTATGCGTATATTAATAACATCTCATCTGTGCCCGGGTAGGTCGAAAAATGCGATCTGATCACGGATACCTAACAGAATCTAACCACGGAAACTAAAATTTTATCGGTATGAACTAGGACACAAAAGAGTGGACGTGGTCAGATCAGTTTAACAATGCTATCTGACCACGGATACCTGCCCAGTGTGAGGCAGTCGTCGTCAATCATAAAAAACAAATGGATGAAGAAATAAAGGAGCTTAGTATAACAGAGTCTATCAATAACAATAAAGTGAGTCATAATCTGATGATGCCAATGATTGATGCTAAAGTTTGTAAACATATTTCTAATGCTAGATCAAATTCAGCTTGCTACCTTTGCCTTGCTAAATCCACAGAAATGAACCGTTTGGATATGGTATCAACAAAGAATGTATCGTCTGACTTTAATGAATATGGATTGTCATCACTACACGCTCGTATCAATTCAATGGAGTGTCTTTTACATATTTCTTACAGACTCGATTTCAAAAAGTGGGCTGCGAGAGGAAATGAACATAAGGCAATGTTAGAAGCAAGAAAGAAGATTATACAGAACAAATTCAAGTAAGAGCATAATCTTTTGATTGACATTGTTAATAATTATTATCTTAGAACATGCTTTTGTTGAATTATTCATAGTTTGTTATGTAAATTGTCTTTATCATTACTAAATTGTTTGCAGATTAAATATCAGGTTGCTTTAATGTACTAATAATATTAAACTTAAGGTCTTATATGGTAGTACCTTTTGAACTAAAATAAGTCAAATAATTAAATATAAATATTTTTAAATGTTCAATATTAAAAAAAATATTAAATGCGAATAAATCACTAATAATTACTGCTACAGACACCTGAAAGGATATTACAGTTTTCCGTACAGGTCAAAAAATATACGGATTTTTCATACCAGCTTTATACAGTTATGTTTCAAAAAAAAATTACTGACTTATTTTTATGCCAAATTGACTTTAATGGGATATTTCCTTATAGAAAAGACTAACAGTACCTTTGATATTTTCCATCGTCGGCGCTTGGTAAAACTTCCAAATATTCATATTTTTAAAGAAAGAAACACTTGTACTGTTTTACTTATCACTTATAATTTATTAGGTACTTTGTAATTAGTAGCCTACCGGTTTCGCTTATACAGCATCATCAGGGCTAAAACTTAAACTACTCAACAATTTTATTTTTGATGTGTTAGTTACACAGAAAGTTAAACTACTCAACAATTTTATTTTTGATGTGTTAGTTACACATCAAAAATAAAATTGTTGAGTAGTTTAAGTTTTAGCCCTGATGATGCTGTATAAGCGAAACCGGTAGGCTACTAATTACAAAGTACCTAATAAATTATAAGTGATAAGTAAAACAGTACAAGTGTTTCTTTCTTTAAAAATATGAATACTAACAGTACCCATAATTCAACAAGAAAACCAAGCCTCAAGAATTCAAGTTTCTATGTCTATGAAGATCGATTATCAGCCCCCTGTACGCCGTCGCCTCTCAAATTTACGAGTATATTTCACTAACGACCCGGCCCGGTTACGCTTGGGCAATAGAACATATCTATACTAATTAGAAAGAGGAAAGATTAAATTGTTTGTTAGTATTTAATAGGCCTTTAAACTACTGGAACGACTCGAAAAACTCGATTTCCATTATCTCCTTTTGAACATTTTACCGCGAAAATGGGTACATGAGTTAGCGACTGTACTAATGAGACTAAAAGCAAATTTAACGAATGACACAGGAATATCTGCACCTAAATTGGTGTATCTGTCTGTGTATGTAAATATGGTTGGAGGATATCATTTCCATAACACGGCACAATGGAAAAAGTCAAAGTAAATAATAATGAACATTGCCCTTACTGGTGCCGGCAACACATTAGTATGCTGCATGATATAACATACAGCAAGCTTGACGTGCTTGTGATCGGCAT
>NJDC01002339.1:4447-18322 GCA_002245475.1 Calephelis virginiensis
ACTAGCTGAAGACCTAAGTCCCAGAATGTGACAGGTAGCAAGCCTATCGGCAACCGGGCATATGTTCAGTTCCGGGCAACGTTGTTTTTATCAGGAAATTGAAAAAAAAAACATAATATCATCTTTTTCTTTTTGCTTCCGGGATCGAACCCGGGACCTCATGAAGTCGAGACCATTGACCCAGACCGCTATACCACAGAGGCGAAAGAGTACGAGTGCGAGTTTCGAGTACGAGCTATGCACAAAAATTAAACAAAACTTATACATACCAACTTACCCTTTAAGTATTAACAATTTTATTGAAGCAGATGAACGGGCAGGGCATACGAATGATCAATGTCACTTTCCTGAAGTTACTTGGAGGTGGCTCGTTGCATTATCATCTAAAAACAAGTTAGTTTATTAACTAAATAATAATAATAAATCTGTTTGCGACACTTGCTAACTTATACGAGAAGGGAAGAATATGTAGAATTATTTCTAAAAAATTACCTTAAATTATCTAATTTACTTTATAGTTAAGTAGGTAATTTAAGAAATTGATTTTTATTACTGGCCATGAAATTTGTTCCAAAAATTTAAGAGTTCTTTTTATACATATTAATTTAGAATTTTTAGCAATACGTAGTATGTAATAGCTATATTGTCTGGTTTTTAAATGTATTTACCTGTTTCTCATGGTTCAACGATAAAAGATGCCCAAAACAAATTTTAAGTTTTTTACTAAACTATTGCACAAGGTTACAAACACAATTTTTATGTGACATATAAAATACTAACAAAACAAAAACCTGATGCTTTTGCAGATATAAAGAGGCGAATTAAATCAAGGCAAACATTTTTATGAAAACAAATGCGTAATTAAATAATTTGAAAATTTAACAATTGTTCACATTTATATATACTTTTAGTTTTTTTTTTATAATTGTACTTTTTGGTTTACAATGACAGCTGACATCGTATCGAAATATTGCACTGTCATTCTATACGGTTGATTTTTTTTTTAATTTTCATTACTTGGCGTCAGGTACTTGCTGACTTCATTTGAGTGCAATTTATTAAATAGTATATGTGTGAAATGGATATAATCATAACAACGGTGTTCGAAAGTATTACATACAATGTTAATTTGCAACCACAAACTGTGATAAAGCAATGCATGCATTACTAAAATTATAAAATATCATTTCCAGAATAGACCATCTGCCTTCCTGCCAGGAACCTCGTAAAAGGCGAGCATGGCTTACCGTCACTAACACCGTGACACCCTACTAGGTGGTTGAGTTTGGCAACGACTCGCCTGGATTGGTACCACCGCCTTACCTATTCCTGTCACCATAATGTCCAATGCTTGACGTTGACTGTTGACGATTACCATCTTTGGTGTCTCTAGGCGTGAATTCTTACCATTAGGAAATCCGTTTGCATGATTGCCTTCCCATATCATAAAAACGGTAACGTGACGAAATGATAGTCTATCTCAGTTCTGTTTTTGAAATAAATACCTACAGCCGAAAGGTGCGTTATCACGCGATAGGGCTACACACCTTCATTGTTATACGTAGGTCACACTATAATTCTTAGGTAACTTAAAAAACACCATGTTATGACCATAACATTGTGTTTATTGCTTTTTTCAAAATAGTCTCCTTTACATTTTAAACATTCTTTTACGCGATCAAACCATTTTCTAAAACAGGAGGATCACAGATCTGAAGGCATGTTTTCTACGTGCTGATTGAACGACATCACTGTCTCTTCGGAGTTGTTAAAAGTAAAATCTCTCATCAAATCTTCGATTTTGGGGAAAATACAGAAATCACAGGGAGCTAGGTCGGGGCTATGCGCAAGATGAGTGACGAGATGTACTATTTCGGAATCTAAAAATGACTTTGATTTGTTGGCCGTGTGTGAAGAAGCGTTATCATGGTGTAGGAGAATGCGGCTTTCGGGTCGTCTTTCGCGAACTTTTTCTGACACCCTGGGTAAACAAAGGGTAGAATACCACTTGGCATTAACACTTTTTTGATCATCAAGGGGAATTGTACAGATAGGACCCGTAGCAGTGAAAAAAAACGCGATAATTTTTTTTACCAACGTTTCTCGCTCGCTCGCTCACTTTTATGGGCCTTTTCTCATTTACAAACACCCATTCACAAGATTGCTGTTTTCATCGGGCTTAAAACAATAAATCTACGTTTCGTCTCCCGTGACAATGTCATAAACAGCATTAGAATGTCCGTGGTCATACTTCAGTAGCATTTGTGAGCACCATTCCACGCGAGCCCTCTTCTGCTCCGCTTTCAGTTCATGAGGGATCCAACGACAACAAAGTTTCCAAACTATCAATTGTTCTTGTAAAATTTTCTTAGTTTGGCTCATAGCAATTCCCAATAGTCCTCAAATTGTCTCATAGGTAATCCAGGGGTTTTCTTTAATTAACCGCTTAGCAAAGAAAGTGTTGGTGTTAAAATGCGAAAGGGCATGCTCAGCTGGTTCGGTTATGTAAAAAGAATGACAGATGAAAGATTGACAAAGCAGATATACAATGCGAATGTGGATGGATGTAGGTACCCGGGGAGGCCAAGGCTGACATTTCACGATCAGATCAATTGGATATTATCTGAGGGTGGTGTCAAGAGTCTCTGAAACCGGCGTGTTTTTATGAAAAGTGAAGGAAGCAAGACAAGTTTGTCAGGATCGAAAGGTCTGGCACTCGATACTCTCTGCCTATCCCGTAAGGGACTTGGCTTGAAGATATGTATGTATGTATGTAAACGCTTAGCAGTCGCCACATTATTTTCGTTGACGGCAGTTGATGGCCGCCCTTTACGAAATTCGTCAAGTAAAAAAAAATCGACCTCTCACAAATTTAGCGAACCATCGCCTCACGGTGCTCAAACAAGGTGCTTCTCTCCCAAAAGCATTTTGAAGACGAGCGGCGCAGTCTTACAGAGAAAGAGAAGTTTTAAAATCATAAAAAATCATCGCTCTAAAATGTTTGCAACTCAATTCCATTTTCGTTGCGTCCGTAGAACTAGATGTGTGATAAAATAAACAATTGACAAATTATTTCCCACCAATTGTTTTTTTTTTTACTAAGAAGGTACGTTTTAAAAATACCTATAACATTCGAAATTCAAATAGTTCCGATTAGCTAGAAGTGCAAAACTTTTAATGTTCCCTTTGTAACTACATCTGCCTATTAGAATTTTCTGATCGTAAGTATTGATTTTTTTAAAACAAATAAAAACGTTTCATAAATAGTAGTACGTTTTCATTGACCATTAATAAAATGCATGTGGTGGTTTTGATTACCAAATTTCTTAAAAATCTATCCTTAAATAAAAATAAAAATAGCATGCATAAATACCAATAGGTTACAAAATAAAAATAAAATCGCTATAAAATTGACCGTTCGTCACAGCCGCGCAAACGCGAACTAAGTGTATACCAGTACGTTTGTTTCCGCTAAAATATTGACTGATCATAAGAAAAGATTAAAAAGTGCTGTAGTAATATCAAACATTGTAAAAAATATAATAATACGTTACATCTACAAGGGTGTGTGTTTTGCCTGAATTGCAAAAAAATGAACAATCTATTTAACAACAAAATGTTTTGGGTTTTTCATATCTAAATACAATTGAGTTGAATGTTCAAATGTCTTTGTTTCGTATTTCATATGTACATGATGAAAAAAATACGTAGTAGTGTTAAATTCAGATTGTATGATATGTTTCTTATTAGAGAAAGTCGTTGATTAACCAACATAAAATACTTTCAAGCATTTTTACTCAATTTGAACAAATGGATGCATAAAAAATACATTTTTCCAAGGAAGCATATCCAAGAATTATGAATACTATACAATACTGTTGTTTTCAGGGCAAACTTTGGATGATAAATGGTCCATCTCTTTGGTAGCGCAAGTACACAGAATATAAGAATTTGCTATTAAATTAAACTTGTAAAAAAATAAAACGTGTAATTCAAAGAAAATCATAGAATCGAAACCAAGAATAAATGAAAAACTGTTCCCTTGAAAACAAATATGCATAACAGAGAACGCAAAACATAATACAAAATATCTGAGAAATTTATAGAAAAGCTAAATTATTGTATCTAGTTTGTTATAAATTGTAAGCAATTCCTAGTACGAAAGTGATATGTAGATACTATTCAAATGCATTTGTGGTAAACATTTTTTCGAGTCTAGTTCCGAGCAAGAATCGTTTTGAATGTTAATTCGAATGATTTACATATAAAAACAAAATACATTGTTTAACCGGGACACCTTCCATACAAATACCACTAACTAATTGTTCTTCGCGCCTCTGCATAAATGAGTACGAGATATAAAAGCAGCGCAATTAGAGCGCGCTAGAAAAATCAAATTAAACCTCTAATGAACAAACATCGTCCATAGTTTGTTCCCTGTTGGTAACATAGAGTAGGTTGTCAATACAGACATTACGAAATTACAATATGTAAGGTACACATGGACAATAACAATGTAAAAGTAAAAAAGTAAAGTTTCTGGGAAGTCCAGCAGAAGTTAAAACTTGGACATCAAAGTGCATTTTTGATATTTTGGAATAGTTTGGGATTTATTTTGGAGGAATTGCCTAAATTGTCAAATTTCCTAAAAATGCTATGGTTTTATGTGGTAAAATATAATATTTGCTGAATTGATTTTGTACGATATTAAAAAAAATGTAATGCACGAGGTGCAAGCATCTCCCGTCGGCAAAATGAAAATCACAGTATGAAATGCGAAGAAAATACACAGTGCTTTTACCTTTCCTCCGTTTTACTCGTTGATCAAGTCACGTGTCCTGACGTGAGTTTAACATTTTTTAACATCACAAGAAGTGAACAACGCCGCTAAAAAAGTTTTAACTCCAAAAATCACTTTTATAAATCTCTATAACAGCGTCAAGAATAAATATCCTGAATTAGCTCCGATGAAAGTAACATGTAGTTACAAAAAAAAAAAGTTAAAAGGTTTATTTGGTAAATTTTGTCAGAGATGAAATTTTAAAGTGAACTTCATATTTAATAGCTTTTGCAAATTTCTTAGAATACAGTATCATTGTTAATATAACATTTTACATTTCCTTAATTTATCTACACTTTTAAAAAAATGTATACATCAATACTCTTAAATAAGGCCGCTGGAAATGGCATTGTGGTGCTGCCACTTCGGATAAATCAAATCGTAATTTTTTTCATAATCACTTTATTAAACGCCTATGTTTGAACTTGAATCTTTATTTATGTGCATATTTTATTAAATCAATATCACTTAACAGACAGATCAATAGACAAACGGATAGACTCTCGCATTTATAATATTAATAATATAAAGAGAATAAAATATTCTCTGATGTTGTTTACTCTGTGATTTTTATCTCGGCTTCCTTCCGTCGTCGCATAGTTTGTCGCCGCGGTTTCCGCTCGGGAGCGGCGGGATATTGCATGAGAGCTCCGCTAAGAAATTTATTCTAGGTTAGGTCTCGTTCAAAGCAATATAAACTAAAATTTGTTTCGAAACCTCCTAATATTTTTTTTTCTTTTGTGCACATGCAATAGAGCAACTGATTAAATGACTTGTGATTTAACAATAGAATAACTTATACTAAAGGCTGTAAATTTTCACACTCTTAAAATACGAAGATATAGACTAGTAACTAATTTAGTGTGGAAGTTCTTTGCCTTAACAAAAATTTAGTAATGCACACTTTCAGTTGAAAAAAGAGTTTGAATTAACTGTGTATGTCTGTCGGTGGTATTATAGCTATGGAAAGGAGGTACCAATTTCAATTAGTTTTTAATGCTTACATTATCGAGATGGTTATCAGGGTTATTGAAAATTTTAATTGAAAGATTATTAAATGGAGTCATGAATGTCAAGTAATATAATAAAGTGTATAGATAACAATGACAATCATTGACGTTAGCAAGCCAAGATTTCATAAGACAATCAAGTTTTTGTATGATATTGGAAGGCAAACAAGCAGACGTATTTCCTGATGGTAAGACATTTGCGCCGCCTAGAGACACCAAAGGTGGTAATGATGCGTTGCCAACCTTAGGCCGGGATGTTAGGCAACGAGCAAAAGTAAGTTTACCGGCTACCCTATCCTCCGAACCGGAACACATTAACGTCAAATGCCGACGTTATGGCGGCAGGAATAGGTAAGGCAGTGGTACTACGGGCGAGTCGCTGCAAAACTCTACCACCTAGTTAAAAGTTATCGTGAAATTCATAAATATTTATTATCCTAATTATGAATATCATTATTCCATAAATATGAATTTCCATAAACAAAATTGAATAAAATAATCGAGTCGAATTAAAGCAATCAACAAATAGTACATAAAAATTCATAAATATTTTTCGATTTCACCAATCAGTTATATTTACACAAACAAATTTTACAACTTCCTGTGTATATTATAAATTCCGATTTTCAAATAAAACAGAATATTAAAACAGTCCTCTCAATACTGAATTCCGGGAACATTCAAAAGCCAACTACCATTAAACTTGCAGCAAGAAGACGAGTATTTCCTTCAATTCCAGAAATTCGTGGAAGTTTTGAAATCTTTAGTTGATGCATTAGTAAATCATTTATTTATAAACAGCAAACATTTTTTAAAATTGGAAATGAAATGTATTTTTATTAATGAATTAAATACCCGTAGAAAATATGTGTTTTTGCAATTTATTTAATATATAACTTTGCTAATCGTAAAGAATTTGAGTGTTAAGTATACGATCCCCGAGGATCGAACCCGGACTTCAAGAGGTCAAGTCCGACGTCGGACCGCTAGACCACAGAGGCAATGACATATTGTACCTAACAAAACAACAATAAAACTGAATCTGTACTCGTTTATTTTAAAAATCAATTTATCTATCTATCAATTTGACGTTGGTCGAGTTGCTAGCGTAGATGCCTAACTACACCGACCAACCGCGAGGCTCCGGTTCGATTCCCGACGGTGGCAAGTGTGACTAACATTTAGATGTTTGCATTTCCGGGATGAAACACCCAGAGTGTTTATTAAATGTATTCTGGTATCTATTTAAGTATTTCTGTGTATTAGTATCGTTGAATCGCCTCTGTGGTCTAGCGGTCCGGGTGTTGGCCTTGACTGCATGAGGTCCCGGGTTCAAATCCCGGGTCGGCCAACAAAAAGAAAATTGGATTTTTCCAATTATCTAATAAAAAAAAATGTTGGTCGGGATTGGAAATGTGCCCGGTTGGCGGTAGGCTTGCCACCTATCACATTGTGGGACTTAGTATCTTCGGCTCGTCGTGGGTGCCTTGGTTGTACCTCTGCCTACCCCTTCGGGGATATGGGCGTGAAGATACTTTACTTTTTTTAGTATCGTTGACTAATACCCATAACACAAGCATATAACTTGCTTATTTTGGGATTAGATTCAATTTGTGTAAAAAATCTAAACCTATAATACAACTGTGGAAGACCAAATTCATTATGTCAAATTTTAAATTAGGCTATAAAAAATAGATTAACGCCTAGTCTTATTTATTTTTTCTGTTTCTTTTTATTTGTCGGTTGTGCTTAACATATTTTCCATATTTTTTCTTGGTTCAGATTTTGTAGTTTAGAAACTACATACATGACAACACTCAGTATAAAGTGACCACATAACTTAAAATTCGGAATGCGGAGAAATATTAAAACGTAGGTACACGTCATCATAACTAAACATATATACCTTTTAAAATAATAAATAATAAAAATAAATAAATGAGAATTTATTATTTATTGTTATTGTAAGATATCCAACTAAGTTCTCCTAATGAGTTTAGGTTGACTGGTAGAGAATGCCATGTAACATTAAGTCCACCTTTGTACGCTATAATGCATGAATTTTAAATAAATAAATAATATCTCCATGCTAAGTAGCCCTTTAGGGTAAGTACAATTTAGCGCAAAGTAAACGAACTTTGCTGGGTCGGCTAGTACTTTTTTGTCAGCCAGCCATTGCTAGAGGATAAGTAAATCGACATTCAATCGGTCATTAGTTAGTGTTACCTTGTACACCGTACATCCACATTTGAGTGGGAAAGAATTATTTATCTTTGTTTTGCAGGTGTTTATAAGTAATAACGACACTCCATTAACTTTTTTGTTGGCTTGCTTGATTTGCTATAAATAAATATTAAGTAACTTAAATGAAAACTTCTTTAGCGGCGTTACGCACTTTTTTTTGAATGGGTAAAAACATCTAAACTCGCGTCAGGACACGTGATCTGATCAAAAATTTGTAAGACGGCGCAGTACGCTTGCACGAAAGTTCGTGTTGTCATGTTTGTGTACGATAGCGCAATAAATGAATATTGTATTCTACCACATAAATGATAGTACTTTCATACTGATAATAATTAAAGCAATTCGTGCAAAATTATTCCCTAACCATTCCAAAATATCAAAACAATCAACGTTAATATTCAAGTTTTCACTTGTGCCGGCACTCCCGGAGTGCAACCCGTCATTTTTTTAAAATTTAAGTATAAAAAAATTAAAAAAAACACTTCAATATAATTTCGTGATAAAAATTTGCCAACATCCTGTCTAATTTTGTAACAAGATCATGCTCTTTTAGTTCATAAAGTTTGGTATCCTGGAAAGCCACAATTAACAATGTAAATGTATTCTGAATTGTCACAAGCTATTCTGAATTTCATACGCGAATACATATGGTAATTGAGTTTGAATACAAGAAAAACGTCATACGATTTCCGAGAGTAACTCGTGAAGATTTCGAAACAGACTTAAGACGAATTCTTGGAGTTTGTGACTTCGTTAGTATTTCGTCGTCCTTGGTAATTTGTAGATGTACAAAGTTAAAGAGTTGCTTTGTTTTAAGTTTTACTCAAGTTAGATTTTATGTCAGTATGTTTGATTCTTCAGTATTTTCTTGTTCTTGTGTAATTATTACGTTTGTGTTGTTCTCTTTGACAATTTGATATTCTAATCAAAGTGCCTTTGAATTACAAAATTCATTAAATCTTATTAGTCATTATGATACATCATTTCATTATACATTCTTGATTCAACTTGTTTGACAACGTGCCAACAAAGTTTTAATAATGTTCAAATATTACATATAACTTTATCAGGGCCATCAAATACTCTTTTAACTGAATACAGTAATACTATTTAAATTATGTGCTTCGGCTTTACACTTTTTATTCTTTTTACACTTTATACTTTTATTTTTAAATTGCCTGACCTAATCTAAATTTAAGCGAAACGAATAATTATGTGTAATTACAACTCTATACATCTATCTCTTATCTATCTATCTTTAAATTAAATTCGGATTTCCGAAGCTTGAAGAATATAGCCAAAGGCATAATTTAAATAGTACTACTATACATATTTCTATAATTTTCAATGTACTGTTATCTTTTACTAGTTTAGCTGACATACGTCATTTTGTTCTTATAATGAATGTTGATTTTTTTATATTATGATCTTCGTCCTTACTATAACTAAAAAAACAAATTTCGATAATATGTATTTGACTAATTCTTTAAATGTTATGGTAAGAATTATCGTAGATTTAAAAGTGAAATCTTTTAGTTGTGAAACTATTATATGTGCGTATGTCTTTGCTACGCTTCAACGATATTTAATTTTGCGCCCGGAGATTTTAACTTTTTGCCAACTCATTAGTCGTAAATTTTTTTCTGATAGTATAAAAGGCAATTTTCATCTAAATTACACGCATAACATATCTAACAGATTTATTTTATAAAGGGTTAATTCTGTATTCTTAAAAATATGTTCTAAAGTAACCCTTCACTTTAATGTTTTAAGTAAACGAAAAAAATGGTTATTGTGGGTTATTCTTTAAAGATAGACATGTACCACCGCCCCTTTTTTTGAGATCTATCGAAGAGAAAAAATTTCACCATACATTGTTTTGTTCAAACTCAAAAGGTTTTAGCAGCGTTTTCGCGAAAAGCTCCCGATCGGCTTATTTTTTGCCGACATATTGAACGAATATCGTTGTAATATCGTTGGTTTGTACAAAACATAAACTTACTATACACTAAAACCTTTCTCAAGAATTGTTCTATATATTGTTGAAAACCGAACGAAAATCCGTTCAGTACTTTTCGAGTAAATCTCGAACAGACCGACAGACGCGGCGGGGGACTTTGTTTTATAATATGTACTGATTCCTTAAAACTATTTCTACTAAATCATCAACGTAGAAATTAATTAAATGCAGCTCATAGTGCGATAACAGAAAAAAATGTATGCAATACTGTAATCAGTTCAACATGATTCACATATTTACATATTGAAGTTTCATAAAAATTTCATAATAAATATAGAATCGTAAGTAATGTTTCAAGAGTCAACTGTCGTAAATTCACATATTTTGTTTAGTGGTTTATGAAACATTTTATTGTCCTGATAACATGAAATTATTCCAAGTTACTTTTATATATTTTGGTTTCATTTTTGAGAGTGAAATAAATGCTCGAAAGTATAACACGATAAAGGTGAATATTGAGAGATCGACTGCGTGGACACCCACAGGTATAGATGTGCTAGTTTTCTTCTTTTTAATGTCTTCATGACTATTCAACTTTTCAAGTCTTGCTAGTGATATTTATCTGGCAGAAACTATGTTGATATTAGAATGACTCAAAGTAGTACTTGGAATTTCCTATCATATTCTCTCATATTCCCCCGTTCCTCCAAGCTCCTTTGCAGAATAGACCATCTGCCTTCCTGCCAGGCAGCTCGTAATAGGCGAGCATAGGCTCGCCCGGATTGGAATCACCGCTTTAACTATTCCAGCCGCCATTATCCATCAGCGCTTGCCGTTGACGTGTTCCGATTTGAAGGATAAGGCAGTCGGTAAAATTACTTTTGCTGGAGGCCTAACATCTTGGCTTCAGTTTGGCAACGCACCATTAACTTCTTTGGTGTCTGTAGGTGGCGTGTTTTTTTTACCAGAAAATTCGTCTGCTTGTTTGACTTCCAGTATCATAAAAAAATCTAGACCAATTTTTTAAAAATTTCGACAGATGTTTTTCTCAAAATATATAGTAGGATAGGTGACATGCTCAATAAAGGTAAGTGTTTAAACTCGTTGGGTATGATGTATTGTTGTGTATAAATCGATTATATTATAAAGTTAGTTTAAATTTTATTTAGAACATAGCTACCTACCTCTTTACCTTCATATGTCATGATTGTGTTAAAAATTCGGGTTAAAAAGTGGACTAAATATTGCCCTTTTATTTCCTATATCTTCCGTTAATTTTTTTATCGATCTTTAAAAAAATACTAGCAAACAGGGCAGAGTATTTTCTTCAAAAGAAAGTTGAATTATAATATTGTGAGAAACGTTTGATTAATTTTTAAAATAAAGATAGGTATATTAATTATTAATTTACAGTTATTGACAAAACATGTATGCTAACACCGGACCCAGGCCCTTGTAGGGCCGGTATTCCTATGTATTATTACGACCCTTCAACTAAAAACTGCTCAACATTCGACTGGGGTGGATGTCAAGGAAATGGCAACAGATTTGACACATGGGGAGAGTGTATCACACGATGTTTGAGTCAACCTAATCCAAAAAGTAAGTGTTTTATGTCACAAATGTCATTTTTATCCAATTTGCATACGAATTTCTTCATAAAAAATCTATATATATTAATACATGATGCTAAAACTTTGGAACCCTTTTTACGAAAATTGCGCGTTAACGGAGGAGTAAGAAGTTTGGCACACTTATAGTTTATGGGTAGGAGAAGTGCCAAGTAATGCTTATAAAGTACATTAAATCAATAAATAAAACATTACCCACACAACGATGCATTTGACACACACAAACAAATATATTGATAAAAACGATAAAAGATCACAGATGGCCCACTAAAAAGTTTGGAAACAAAGTAGTTGGTCTTGAGAAATGAAGATGGCGTTCATATCAACAATAGATTAAAATGTATTTTGCTCGAATTTCGACCAATGGGCGACCACTAGTACGAATAAAGAAACTACGTAGTAGTAAAGAATAAGTATAAATATAGTAGTGGTAGTATCTTTTTCTTCGACTGTATCCCCGAAGAAGTAGGCAAAGGCGCTACCAAGGCACCCTGGACTAGCCGAAGACACAAGTCCCACAATGTGATAGGTGTCAAGGTGAGCGCCAACAGAGCTCACACCTAATCCTGGCCTACGTCATTTTTATTAGGAAATTAAAAATACACATTTTCTTTTTTTGTGTTGCCCGACCGGGGGA
The DNA here is from genome assembly GCA_002245475.1 of Calephelis virginiensis. Classification (NCBI taxonomy): domain Eukaryota; kingdom Metazoa; phylum Arthropoda; class Insecta; order Lepidoptera; family Riodinidae; genus Calephelis; species Calephelis virginiensis. Next base: position 16,770 of record NJDC01002339.1, read on the forward strand.
TCGAACCCTGAACCTCAAGAAGTCAAGTCTGACGCTAGACTATCGAGGCGGCAAATAAAAATTTAGAATGACGTTACATGTATTATCAATCCGCAGCTCATATCTTCAACCTCTTGCGAATATAAACTTCCTTAACATTATACCCTCCAAAGTAAAACATAGCAATGAACACAGCTTTTTACGAAAAGATGAGCTGGTATCAATCATAGCGTGTTACTTTGATAGTGTACCACCGAGACTGGTATACTGACCTACGTAAATAACAAATACTTTTCCTTGCCAATAACAAAATCTATTTCCTGTGGAAAATTTTCATTACATTAGTCATTTTTACTGGTACTCTCTTTTATTATACTATGGGACTTGGCGTAAAGATATGTATATATGTATTTAACCATCATTTTTTTTGGTATGGTTCGTTGATCTTGAAATTAGTGAACAGTTCATTCAAAGTTCTAATTCGCCTCTCAAGAAGGTAACATGTCGTTGTGAGGTTCATCTGGTGATGGCGAAAAAAGATCATGGCCCTATCTTCGTAAAGACACAACCAGTCTATCCACGACTAACCGAAGTTACTTAATCCCACATTGTGATATGTGGCAAGCTTACCGCTAATCGGGCACATACGAGTTATCTTATCCGGGCCTACGTTGTTTTTGGTAGATTTTTTTTTCCTGACAATGCAATAAAATCCTCAGAAGTCAAGCCCAACAACAGGCTGCTCGATCTTTTCCATTCCAGTATAGTCCAGAGACGTCCAGTGGTGAATATTATTGTATCATCATATATCATATATATAGTAGTAACTCAAACGAGAAGCTTGCCTTACCAAATTCTGCCGTCATAGAGTTGGCACTGTTTCCAATTCAAGGTTCTAGTAGAGCAGTTGACGGATATGTTGTAGCCTAAAACACCGGTCATTCATATTTATATTAATTATAATTATTTAAATTATATAGTAACATTTAAATTGTCCAAAAAACACCATATTGATAAGAAAGCTTAGCAAACTCGGTATACACGGTGATCTTCTACGTTGTGCAATCTCACATCAAAAAAAGGCAGCAGGCTGTGGTTACAGGTGGACTCCGCACAAATTTTATTAATATGCCGTCTGGTGTTCTACAGGGCTCAATTTTGTGCCCTTTGTTCTATATTGGATATATCTATGACATAGGTAGCTGATTTAAATCTTCTCATTACCTGATGTATGCTTGTGATAAAAAGATTTATTTCCTAATCAAATCAATTTAAGATTATGTTGCACTTCAGAATTACCGTAATAATTTATCTAAGTATTATGTACAGAACAAATTTCAAATAAATACACTAAAACATTTATTTCTAGAAGTAGTTGCCCTATATTTTTTTGATTAACTATAAAATATTGATACTAATCAACAATACTCTAATAAAATTATCTTCTTCAATCAATTTATTTATAATTGATTTATAATTGCAGCCCCCTCTCCTCTCATGCTCACAAACTATCTCTCCTTCACACACGCACACGCACACGCACACGCACACGCACATGCACACGCACACGCACA
>NJDC01002340.1:11134-21253 GCA_002245475.1 Calephelis virginiensis
AGATTTCACATTTATTGTGAATTATTAATATTTGATTACTCAAAATACATACCTAACAGACTGACAAAAAATGTGTGCATCACGATGGTCAACTTTCTTTCAAGTATGAATTGATTTGTGTTTATTTAATAAACCTAACCGAGTAAAACACTTATTACATACATCAAATTGGTATGGTTTCTCCCCAGTGTGACTTAAAATGTGTGTCTTCAAATACCCTAACTGATTGAAACACTTATTACATACATCCCATTGATATGGTTTCTCTGCAGTAGGAATTAATGAGTGTCTCTTCAAATAACGTAACTGAGTGAAATGCTTGTTACAAACATCACATGGTTATGGCTTCTCTCCAGTATGTATTGAAGTGTGTTTCTTCAAATTTCCAAACTGACTGAAACACTTATTACATGCATCACATTGGTATGTTTTCCTTTGAGTATGAATTAATGAGTGTCTCTTCAAATCACTTAACTGACGGAAGTGCTTATTACAAACATCACATTGGTGTGATTTCTTTCTAGTATGAATGAATGAGTGTCTCTTCAAATCACTTATCTGACTGAAATGCTTATTACATACATCACAATGATATGGTTTCTCTCCAGTATGCATTAAAATGTGTTTCTTCAAATAACCTAACCGGGTAAAACACTTATTACATACGTCACATTGGTGTGGTTTCTCTCCAGTATGAATTAATATGTGTGTCTTCAAATGAACTAACTGACTGAAATGCTTATTACATACATCACATTGGTATGGTTTCTCTCCAGTATGAATGAATGAGTGTCTTTTCAAATCACTCAACTGCCTGAAATACTTATTACATACATCACATTTGTATGGTTTCTTTCCAGTATGAATTCTTTTGTGTGTCTTCAAGCTATGTAACTCACTGAAACACATCTCACATGCATCACATTGGTAGGATTTCCCTTCATTATGAAGCAATTTGTGTCGACCCAAATGAGATGAATGGGGGGAAACTGCTTGTATGTCCAAATTAAGTTCCTTGCTGCTGTGGGTAATTATGTGGAGCTTTAAATTATGTTTATCTTGAAAACTTTTAGGACAAATGTCACAAATAAATGGTCCAGCTTCCGTTCTGTTTATAATGTGAGGTATATTTTGTTGGTTTCTTTTGACTTCTGACAAATCTATCCTCGATATCTCGACCACAGGTCTTTCTTCCAACAGTCCATCATTGTGTATAGCTGCCTCAGTATCTACATCCTCACATGACTTCAGAAACCCCTCAGGTTTATCTAAAAATTGTATAATTTCCCACGTTTTATTACATCTCAAAACCTTATAACAATAAATCAGTGAGCGAAGGTCCAGTGTCCATAGCATAGAAAAAATTGCATTTTCATGTCTGTTACATGATGAATTAAGTAGTTTTATGAGAAAATTTGTAGGATTGTTATTATATTCGAAGTAATATTTAACTTCGAACAAGGGGAAAATCGAGTGGGAGGGATGTACAACACACGCTTGGCCGCAAAAGTATTAGTGCTCGAGGCCTAACATGCCGGTCTAAGGTTGGCAACGCACCATTTCCACCTTTGGTGTCTCTTATTTTCTTATCATCTTATCATCAGGAAATGCTTCTGCTTGTTTGCCTTCATACAAAGAAAAAATTCAATTGCACATGCAAACAGTGCAAATTACAACTCGACTGTGTTTTTTGCGTACGTTTGTAACAAGATTAGTCGACTAGTAAGGAACCGACTATGATTATTCTTTTTCAAAAAGGTAATGATGATTCCAAGGTAGTCCCATATAAATTTTATAGTGTTCGGACCAAATCTTCATGTTACATAACAATGACATTATCATTCAAAATGTTGGACTGGTCTCTAGCAGAATATAAAACCATTTATTTCACATAAACCATAGAACGGTCTATATATCACTAAAATCTAGAAAAATACTGTGGACAAAAATTGCTGCGGTAACTCTTTTCTTTGTGGTTCATTGTACTGCCTCTGTCTACAAATTTGATAACTGTGCAGTTATCCTACTGCATTATTAATTAAAACAGCCAAGATCTTAGCTGCTAATTATTGGAATTGTCCGTCTCAAATGATATGGATTACATTGGTAGTAATTTTGGTGGGCAATCACTGCACTAATTTTAAGTTATTGCTATAGTATCTTCTTTCAACAAAATTAAAAGGAAGAAAAGAAAACACTTTTAATGGTGCCAAATTACTTTGTATACGACATTTCTGCAGACGTTTATTCTATTCGCTGGAAAACGTTGATTAAAAACATTACTGATTGATGAATACAGATTAATCTAAAATGTTCCATTTCTTTTGTTTTTGTTTAATTCAAAATAGATATGCAGTTGTAGTTATACAGAGCAGAATCACCACCATTATTACTGATTTTCCCCTGACCATGTTTTTCATCTATCATAACAGTTGGAATGCTTTTGGTAACCTTAATATAGTTCAAAAAATGTATTTTGATATTTTCTAGGAAATAATTACACAATCTTTGATAGTTGTGTATTTGCTTGACTCTGAAGGATTAGTTAGCACTATCATGTAGAATTTCAGCCTTGCTTAATCTTTCACAAGTAGACTGTTATTACAAATTCTAGTATTCTTTAGGTTACCGAAACTGTTGCAATTTCTAGTGTCTGAAATTCCAGTGACATGACTCATATTTTGAAAAAAAAACAGTGTTGGTAAAGCCATCTTTGTATTTCACTTGACTGCAGCTGCAGTTCAATAGTCGGTAATCACCATTTGAGAAGCTGGTAAGTTCTTAGTAGTAATATGTGTCTAATTCTTGAAGGTTCTTATGATTACCTGATGAGGTATTTATCGGTCACGTTGCCTCCTTCAGTTACAAGAACATAACAACACTATCTCAATTTTAACAAAGTTGATGTCGAAAACAAAATACAGGTTAAACGCAGTTGAAAGATACCCGTATACCGTATGACATATAGTACAACCGTTGTCCTTAAAACTTCGACGAAGAGAGTTGCTAGCTTGCAAAATAAAATTCAGATAAATCTTTCAAAGTTTTCCCGTAACAAATATTTTAAACAACTATCTTTTTTTTATTAAAAAAATTTTTGCAACGCGCTTTTAGAAACACCCCCACGGCTATAATGTATTGCAACGTTTTACTCACCTCCCTCCTCCCCCTGCGAACGCTCCCTAATGTATTTAAATTCTTCAAGATGATATATCATACAAAGAAGACTATTTTTTTAAACTTTACAAGTTATTATGTTATTTTTAATTTTCGTGTTTCAATATATAATTCATGTATGACAAACCACCCGACTTCGTTATTCCAAATTGTCCTAAACTATACTGGAGTGACTTTACTACCATATACTTATTATAATACACTTACGGTACTACTATTTAAATTCTGCGTTTCGACTTTACACTTTTTACTCTTTTTACACTTTATACTTTTATTTTTAAATCGACTGACCTAATCTAAATTTAAGCGAAATTATTAATTATGTAAAAACAGCTCTATATAGATATCTTTAAAATACATTCGGATTCCCGAAGCTTGACTAATATAGCCAAAGCTCATAATTTAAATAGTACTACTAGACTACCATACTAAGAAACAGTACTTACCAACATTGCTATTATTATAACTGATATTTTCATAGACAAAGGTATCTTCATTACATAATTCATCATCTGTTTCATTCTCGGCTTTAAATTCTTTTTTAACAATAGCTCCATTATCTGGATTCAATTCAATATTAGCACGCCTGCTCACTGACTCCTCTAGTGTATCTAAAATATGAGACAATGATATTTTAGTACAGACTACTTTCAACGTTTTTTTCAACTTAGCTTAATCATAATCTTGCTCACAATAATTAACTTCTTAACACCAACAAAGCTCATACTATTTCCATTTCTTTCTTTTCTCGATGACAAATTGAGAAAAGAATAGTGTGCATACTGTAGGCTGCATCCTACAGAGACAAAATAAAGAATTTAGCGGTCTGAACCTTCTCAAATGTTTTTTTACTACTTTCCCATTATACCTATACCATGAGACACCATATACAATTTTTTTAAATAAAAAATCATGCATTAAGGGTTAGTTTTTGATTGATAATGCCTACTTGTTTAAAATTGTCATAGCTATTGCAAATTAAGTGGGTATAGGTAAGTATTCGACAAAGAAACAGAATAATTATATGGACATGTAATTTTTACTATTTATTTTAATTAAAATCTGATGAATAGTCACTGTCACTCAACTCCTCGAAATTTATTATAAGTTCCTTTTCTTGTATATTATCGAACACTATAATCATAACGTCTAATATCCCGGTTTTAGGTTGACAACGCACCATTACCACTTTAGGTGTCTCTAGGCGGGGTAAAATTCTTACCATCAGGAAATCCATCTGCATCATCTTGCAACATCTTATTCGTTGTAAAAGGGGGATGGGTATTGTTTCGAGCATATGCATTTATTTCGAATTTTTGACAGAATTAAGTAAGTAAGCTTTGATTATATTTATTCAATGACAACAATATTTTAATAGAAAACAGATAATTTAAAATAGATTGTTTGAGTATGTAAAATTAATATTTAATTTATTACAGAATTTATATGATATTGCTTATGCAAATTGCAAGTTATAAACTAAGATATAGTGGGTACTTACCAATATCAACATTACTATCATAATAATTGGCATATTCATGAAATTCATCATCTGTTTCATTCTCAGTTTTTAGTACTTTTTTATCAAAAGCTTCATTTTCAAGATTCCCTTCAAAATTAGCTGAACTGCTCACTGACTCTTCTAGTGTAGCTACAATTAGTAACAATTAATAGTAGACACTACTTATTGCATACTACTCACTTCATGTTATTTATAAAATTTTCATTAAACTTAAAATCAACTAAATTCCCCATGTTGGTCCGGGCTCCTTTTTATAGGCATAGCATAGCATAGGCTTACTGTCACTAATACCATGAAATCTGACTAGGTGGTAGTTTCGAAGAGACTTGCTGGGATTGGTACCACCGGCTTGCCTATTCCAGCCGCCATAATGTCAGTGCTTTCAAGTGTCCCTGTTTGGAAGTTAAGGTAGCCAGTAAACATATTTCTGTTTGAGGTCTAACATCCCGGCATCAGGTTGGCAACACACTATTACAACCTTTGGTGACTCTAGGTGTCGTGAACATGCGACATGTCAGCTGTAACAAGATTAGTCAATTTAACAAAATTGATTACACTTTACAGTTTATTTTAATTAACACTACTTTACCATCAGGATTATCTGATAATGATGCAAAATCCAGATACTTATTAAAGGTCTGTTCACATTCTATTACTTGTTTTTTGAATGCAGTAGCATCACGAAGTTTCAGTATGCAACTGTCGCAGATAAGACCACTGACACTGTCGAATTCCATTGATTTCTTAATGGAGATCTGTAAATGAAGGACAAAATAGCAACACTTGACATGTCAGACTATGCCTATCATCTAATGCCATCAAACATTCACAAGGCTCAGATTTGATTTCTGAATTCTTGTGATTAACATAGATGTAATAATAATGTTTTAATAAAATTTCAGTTTTTCTCGCTTAATCTAACCCAAGGGATAATTAACCCACCAATTACTCAAGGCATATAATTTTCTAATAAAAACTTCTACATTTGGAGTAACATCAATTGGTAACATTTTTAAGAGTTATTCAATTATTTTTTTATATTAAATATAGTTGAGAGAGTGATAAGTGCATGTTATAAACTGAAGTTGTAGACACCAATTATTATAGTGTAATTGTAGTGTCAATGCGAGCCTCTGATATCTAGCCTATTGTTATTTTTGTGACACCAACAGCGTGTTGTGTGAACTTATATCACAGTACCTGTTGTAAATGTCAGCCTCTTCGGCTGGGAGCACAGGGGGAGCACTTAATTTTTCTATTTAATTGATTTTTTTCTTTTATGGTTTAAGACAGGAAACTAGCACTCAGCTCTTCTCAAGGTGAGATTCAACCACAGCATATAGACATCATTTACGTTATGGGTGTATTGTGCAGCCATGATGCAGCTCTATTCTGCAATTCTACAGGCGACTCTATTCTTCCAAACACAAGACACAAAACAGTTTGGCAAGTAATTATAATGAGTACCTACTAGCTGTTGTACACGTGTTTAACGGTCCCACAGCAACATTTCTTTTATAAAAACTATCCTATGTTTAATATAAATTCAAATTACACTCTATGTATGTGCCAAATTTTATGAATATCAGTTCAGCAGTTTTTGTGTGAAGGAGTAATAAACAAACAAACATACAAACTTTTGCATTTATAATATTGGTAGGATTGGTGGAAGTCTTCCTTTAAGGAAAAGTCCTCTTACATTTTTCTTTCCATCTACGACAAAGTTTTACTTAGTCCTAATACATTGTAGTAATTACTACTTGAAAACTAGAACATGACAATGAAAAACCTAGTGGCAATAACATTTTTTGGTGTGGGATCAGCAAACAAGCATATAGGTCTCCTAACTCGTAGTAAAATCAGGGTACAATTTAGAAAGGCATGCCTGAAAATTCACAAAAAGAAAAGTGGAAGGTGAAAGAGTCTTCAAACCCCCGGTAAGTATCACCAAAGCCCGGAAGTACTTACTTTATATATACATTTAAAAATTCAAATATAGTTAACTAATAAAATAACATTTATACGTATTGGTGATGTCTTTTATACAATAATCACAAGTGTGCTTAAAAATCTAAACTAATATTTGATTTTTAAGTGGTATTTAACAATGATATTAGCATAACCATTTTTAAAAAAACAAAAGGTGCTTGCCCTAAACATGTACTATCCACCTACACCCTTCACATAATCAAATTCAGGGTATGCTATTCTAAATCCAACCCTAGAATTGAATTCAGTTTTAATAATCATAAATCTATCACCTGATAATGTAAAAATAGATATAAAATGTATGAAATAGAGCCCATTTCCAAACAGAAAGAAACAACCAGATTGTAATCATAGAAAAAAAACAGTACTTAAATATAAAAAAACACATACGTACAATGGAAGAGAAAAATGCTTCATGCACTATATTTTCTAATGAAGTACTCACGTTTAGGTTGAAGGTTTGTAACAGCATCTCTTGATAAACTTCTCTTTTGCCCATCCAAATATATTCCGCGCCAATGTCTTTGTAACAGTCTTTGCTGTGACAACATCGGCATATTGCTTGCCAGTCTAGAGTTTCAACTTCCATTTCTGATGGTTGTCGTCAGGTTTTCTGACGCCACTAAGCACTTGGTGTACCTTGGTACCCACTCGGGTACTGGATTTGGGTTAGATCTTTTTATACCTGCGACCTAACTGCAAGAGATAATATGTACATAAAAGACATTGAGGACGTAAAGGGTTACGGTTTATTACACTGTTCAGTAATTGATGTATTTTTCGCGAATTGATGATTTGGCTCACTTTTATAAAACTTCAAAGTTTCCGATTGGCTCTTGTGAAATGTTTTTGGAAAATAGTACCTACATCATTAACTTTATCAATTTACCTAATGCGGAAAATCAAACGGAAAATGGACACTGGCGAAAAGACGACCGTTCACAGACCAATTGGACCAGGATCCTATTTCTCGTATAGACGTATTTTCGCACTTAACACATACAAAATGTTTGCATGTGGGTGTGCTGATATAGGCTGCACTACCAAAAAAATAATATACATACAAGTGTTATTAAAATATTCTTATTTATAATATATACGTTATATTTTAATAAATAGCTCATTAATCAATTAATTAGGGAATTGCTGATTTTTCATATTATTTATTTGAAATAACCGGTCACACTGGCCTGCGAGTTTGTTAGAAATCCGAAGCCGCCATTATTATAAATACGAGTACATTAAATGATTCGTGACGATATTTTGTGTTAAGTGAGTTGTGATTTCGTCGCATCATTCCAATTTAAAGATTACGGTGTTTTTACTGGTCTCAAGTGTTTATATTTTTAAAAAGGACGGTCGACGTATTAAAGTTACGCCTGGAAACTTTTTAGGTTAACTTGCTAGTGATGTTTAGAAAATAGTGAAATTGGTGAATTTTGTTTAAAATGTCCGTAAACGATTATAAAAAATGTCAAATGAAGACATGAATGTGATTTATAACAGTTTTCTTAACCTATTCTTACTGTTTTCTTGCATTTGCATCAAAAACAACTATTGATTAAATGTAAAAAATGAAGAATTAAAATGTGAAAAAACAATTTCTGTTTTACTTGTTATTTTCTATGCATGATATAATTGCCTCATTTGATAAGAAATTGAGTTGCCCCTAAAATTTCTAATTATTGTAATGTTATTGTACCCTTTGCGTTTATAAGTGTTTTTTGTAAGTTGAATAAACGATTTTGAGTTTTTTAAATTTTAGTGGCAATTTGTTTTTTTTTTATCAACAAATTAAAAAGTAATTAAATATATAAAAAAAACCCGTTTCTAGTAGTTTTCGTTTGATATACCTACGGGGCGCCACTGTCTCGTAGCTGTGTAAGGCTATGGTTGCATTTATTGTATATGTAGATACAGTTCTTCTCTGTGAGTAATATTGTTCTGTGAATTGGACCATGGGCTTTTCAGTCAGTGAATTTGACAGTTCTCAGCAGTAGAAATTGATCAATTTAGTTCACAATTTATCCTATAGGTAGCTCTGTTGTCCTTATTGCCATTTCTTTAAATTTCACAATTGATATAAGGCAACATTTTAGTAAGAGGGTTGCCAACTATAAATTGGCGCGTACATAGAATTTTTATCAAAACTTCTATAAGTTTTAATAAAAAAATTCGAGGGCTATTATTCTCTTCATAAAATAGTTGATGAAATACGATTTTCCAATGTAGTGTCATCAATGCTACGTCAATCACAATGTTAAAAAATTATGAATTCAATCTGTGGCAAATTCGACGGCTTTTAGCTGATTGTATGACTGAGGGCCCTTTCTCAATAACCAACAAAATAAATTTATGAAAATTAAACGTATAACATAATACATTAGTAATAAGTACAGGGTAATTCAATTCAATTCAATTCAATTGAAAATTTGTATTTTCAATTTCCTAATAAAAGTAAAGTTGCCGAGATTAGACATGTGCCGGGTTGCCGATAGGCTTGCCACCAATCATATTATGGGACTTCGACTAGCCGTGGTTGCCCTGGTTGTGCCTCCTCCTACCTGCAACTTCACAGAAGTGCAAAAAGAAGGAAAATATTTATTTTATATTTACCATCGCCGGCGCTTGGTGAAATTTCCAAATAGGTATATATATATTTTAAATGCAGAAACACTTAACTTAAACAAAATTAATCTTAAACTAATTTAAGTTTTAGCTCTGATTATGCTGTTTTAAGCGAAATCGGTAGGCTATTTATAAAACAATAAATCATAAGTGATATGTGAAACAGTACAAGTGTTTCTTCAATTAAAAAAAGAAATATTCTTCTTATTTCTAAAAGTATTCAGCCGATTATTTTAAAATTCTTATTTAGTACTGTTTAAGCAGTAAATCAATTTTATCATTTTAAGCTATCTGTCTAAAAACAAAATACAATATTATAATAGTAAGCACAAAAAATGTAATAATAGCAAATTAGTAAATCCCGGACAATACCTTCATATTATGTAGCTAACAACCATCTTGATCAGAATCGCGATCAATTCCTACGTTTAAAATTTGTGATGCCACAGACAGACAGACAGACACACAAACACACTCAAACACAGACACGACAAATAACGTCCCTCGTTTAGGTTTAAAAAAAATAATCCACGAAAAGTAACACGAAAAACGATTAAAGAAAATCCATGGGTTGGGATTTAGGGATAAAAGGGTTCGGACTTCCATTTAGGAATAAAAAAAAATTGTACTGACCGATAGCGTAAAAGAGTTCAGTCATTAGATTTGTAGCTAAACAAAAAAACTAATACTTTGATACCGGTAAGAATTCAATTTAAAAATAAACTAAAAGATGTGTCACTATTACATAAGTAATTGTTGCTATTTTTTTAAACAAACAAAGACATCTTCCAATTTTATAATCC
>NJDC01002340.1:69822-82053 GCA_002245475.1 Calephelis virginiensis
CGTGGGTGCCTTGGTTGTACCTCTGCCTACCTCTTCCGGGAAATAGGCGTGAAGATACTTTACTTTACTTTTTAATTCTATTGAAATATTTTGCGTGACATTGATATAATGCTCTGCAATACAAGTTATAAGATACATATATAAAAGTTTTTTGAAAATCAACCCCTATGAGGGTTAACGGGGGTGGCACAATTTGCGTAGGAAAAATAATTAACAGTAATTTTAACCATATGTCCATAACAATGAACCAGATAGAATAGACCCTGAGGAACAACATAGGCTTCTTTTTATTGAAAAAAAATAGGGGATGAATGTTTATATGGAAATTCGTTATTTTTAAAGCTGTAACAGTGAAACTTTGTATTTAGACCCTTTTTGATAAATGAAAGATAATAGGCTACTTTTTATCACTAAAAAATGAGGGAGAATGGGTGAAAAGAGCTGATGAATGTTCGTATGGAAATCGTCATTTTTGAAGATATAACAGTGAAACTTTCTATTTAGACACTTTATTAGGAATGAAAGAACATAGGCTACTTTTTATAGCGAAAATAAGGGGGCAGAAATTTGGGGTAAAAACAGGTGATGAATGTTCGTATGGAAAATCGTCGTTTTTAAAAATATAACAGTGAAACTTTGTATTTAGACACTTAATGAGGAACGAAAGAACATAGGCAAATTTTTATAGCGACAATTTAATCAAAAGTATACTTATCAGCCTTATTATAAAAGAATATAAACATGGAAACGTGCAAAACTACGTCACCGCTACATGGGTTTAGTATAGAGTCTATACTATAGACAAATTAATTTTCCAGATTTTCCTCTTAACTCGCCTTTTATGACTAAGTTGGTATGAAAGCAGTTTGTCTATATTTTTTGTAAGAGCTCGGAACCAAAGTCTTTACTATCTATACTAATATTAAAAAGCTGAAGAGTTCGTTTGTTTGCTTGAACTTTCAGTGTTAGAAAGTCCATTTATTGAAGAAGGTTATAGGCTATACATCATCACGCTAAGATCAATAGGAGCGTAGCACCAATGATAAATGTTTTAAAATCGGGGGATTTTTTTCCTATTGAGAGCATGCGCTGCGTTAATGGTGAAAGTTTCGTATAAATCATCTATGAAAGAATTATTCCCCTTTAAAAGTCCTAAAAAGTCCGTGACAGCACATTTCTCTTTTAAGGTTAGCTCACTATAACCTTTTTTATGCAAACCAAATTTGTTTAAAAATAATGCATTATTTACGAAGGTTATTTTATAAACACGATGTAAATCCAGAACATCATCGTGTAATACTTTTTAGATGGTATTTAAATGAAAATAGATTAAAGTTTGAAGAAGGACGTAGGCCGTTTTTCATCTTAAAATTTCAACGGGTAGCGTTGGAGAGTTAAATATGAAATAAATAGACTACGCGGGCGAAGCCGCGGGTAGCAGCTAGTCTTCTATAATGCCGTTGATTTTCAAATACACATACCATACTTTTTTAATGCTATGCAGTAAAAATATTAAACTTTATTTAGTCTAAGAGACAGAACCCATAAAGCGATTTTTACCCGCGCCCGCGGCGGTCGTGGTTCTGGGATTTTATTTCAAAACTCACGAGACGGGTAATTTTTGCGGTCCCGCAGCCGTCGCAGTTGATATTATCGCCCGCGAACTTGGCGGTTGATGATCTCGCGGCCGACGGTTGCGGTTAAATAATCAGTACAAATAGTATAAAATAGTCGCCTGCCAAGCGACTGCAGATCGCAACCCGCCGAAGCCGGTGGGAGATCGCCGCACTCACGATTGACGGGCAGACGACCGCTGCCGTGGGAACCGCAAACAACCGCAGGCCCTGCGGGTGAAAATCGCGTCGTAAAATCTGATCTTATTTACATACATACAAACATATTTTCACGCCAAGTCCCTTACAGGGTAGGCAGAGAGAGTATTGAGTGCCAGACCTCACGATCCTGACAAACCTGTCTAGCTTCCTTCACATTGATTACCCTTTTCATACAAACACGTCGGTTTCGGAGACTTGACGCCACCCTTGGATAATATCAGATCCCACGATGGCAGCCTTGGTCTCCCCAAGTACCTACATCCATCCACATTCGCATTGTAATATCTGCATTTTCAATCTTTCGTCTGTCATTCTTTCCACATGACCGAACCAGCGGAGCATGCCCGTTCGCATTTTAACACCAACACTTTCTTTCCATCCCACTCTTTCTCGGATCTCACTGTAACGAATGCGGTCTGCGAGCGTTACACCACGATTTTCGGTAGCGCTCTCATTTTGACCGCATTTATCCTACTTTCATGCTCTTTCTGACATACCCAACTCTCGCTTCCATACTATAACGTTGGAATAAGCACAGAATTATTTATGCAAAGCGAGTCTAGCTTTTTGACTCCAAACCTCGCTTTGGAATAGCTTACCTTCGCTTACTCGACGCTCCATTCACACTATTCCCTGCACTCACTCTTCGCACTACATCCGCGGTGTACCTTCCATCCCTGCTAAAAGCACACTTTTTGCATACAATTCTACGGAATCTGCGGGATCGTACCGCCGCGGGCGCGGGTGAAAACCGTGCCGTGAGTTATTAGTCTAATTGTGTTATGTATAACGCATACCTACTTAAATTCTGAAATATTTCTTAATAATTTAGAATTATTCATAGAAAATGTTACGAAAAATTCTAAAAAGAAAATTATTATATGTGGAGATTGGAATAAAGGTCCGGGGAGGCTATTGCAACTAAAAAGTATTCAAATAACTTTTCAAACCTGTGTACCATCGTCTGCATGAATCATACCCTAAATATATTGATTTTACTTGTTGCACATATATCAATAAATACATTGAACATTACAAAACGATTCCAAACCTTTATAGTAATGTCTAAATATTTTTTTTTTTGTACCCTATACCTAAATAGTCGCAATAACCTCTCAGAGGGGCAAATGTATCTAATGCATGCGAATAATATTATTAATATTAATAATATTATTGCACGAAATGTAACAGTTTGAGATAGTTGAAACTGATAATCACAATATATATTTTTCGATACTAAATCCTATTCTATTGTGAGAGAATTCAATGTCGTACAAACTTTACTCAAAAGCTATGAGGGGCTAATGCAACTTTTTTGTTAGAATTAGTGATGGGATATGGATAGATGGCCAGTTTATCGAAAACGTTCAATTGACTTGCCTACTTGCTACATGATATTTTTTTTATTATCTAATATATAATATTAGAACTACTTAAGTTCAAATTGCAAGAATTGGAAAGTAATATTATTTAATGTTTAAAACTGTATTGAAAAGTTTATTGGTGGGTAAAGATATAGTAAAAACATGCAAAAAAATATGAGATCGTTTAATTAAAAAATCTAGCAACAAGAGACATTTTTGACATTCGTATTTTATTTGGTAAACGAAATGAACATAAATTATTCACTTCGAAGTTTTTATTACTTATAGGTTATTTACTTATAGGTACATTTTTAACTTACAACTTACATTATATGTAATTTTCTCAGTTTGCTAAAGTTACTTTAAGAATATTATCCAATCTAATAAGTGGATATTTTAAAACTTCTATTGAATATTGAACTCACTAAAATTGATATCAAATATTATTTGCCCATGTCGGGTAATCTTTGGCCCAGGTAACAGGGAAAAGATATCGCCTGAATGTTTAACGACACAAATGTCTTCTATGGGTGGATACGTAAATATCATACCCTTTTCATATTTGGATTTTTTTTATTTATCTGACAAATGTTAGCGTAGGGCATTTGTCATCGTCTTGTGATAAATCTTTTCCAACAAAGTGTTTTTTACTCATTTTGATAGAGAATTTGACAACAATCCAGTCATTTGCTTCAATGTTTTTGTTTTCTTTAACATAATACTCTATTTCATTAATACCAAATGGAACAGCTGGTTCCACATTTTCTTTCTCTTCTAACAATTGGCGTAAGTACTCATCATCAGCGGTTTGATCTGCTTGTTCTTTAAGACATTCTTCTACATAATAATCGTACAATGTTTCAAAATTGGAATTGTCTGAGTCTGCTTATTTTAAAGAAGCATTCGAAGATATTGAGCTTGATTCACTAATACGTTTAGTTTTGCGTCTGCGCTTTCCAGTTGCATGCACTTGAAGGCTCTTTCTTCGTTTGTTTTGTTTTACTTTTGATTTTTTTACTGTTTGCTGATTGGGTGTTTCATTTCTCTTTTTTTTTCTTGGATTGTTTCTCATTTTTTTCCTGCAACTCACTTTTCATTCTGTTTAGTGTAGATTTATATGTCAACACTTCTGCTCCCTTTGTATTTATTCGTTTTTTAGTTTTTTTGGGTATGTCATTCCGTGCTATTGACTGCAATATTAATTGTTCAAATGTTATGTTTGTTTTTAGGATTCAACTCTTCGTGGGATTTTAGTTCTGATAAAGAACTTTTAAAATCTTTTTGGGAATTGGATGCCTTTGCTGGATTGATAATTTTATTGGACAATATTTTTAAAGATGGTGCCCAAGTTGCTGCAGGTTTGTTTGGTAGTGGCAATAAGTAACTTTTGTTTTCATTGTTGGACCTAAATGTAACATGCTCTACGAAGACTTTTTCCCCTGTTTAATATTTGAGTTTATGTTGGTGATGACCAACCTCAAAAGACTTGGTACTTCTTGGTGAGGTATATCGTGCAAATTCTGATTAAGTTCAGTGTTGATGCAACTAGTCACAGTGGTTTTATTCTCTTTGAGTGATTTTTCTTTTTTCATTTATACAGATCTGTTCGATGTGTTGTTTCCATTTTTGTAAAGACAAGGAATCAAATTTTTCATCCCCTATTACTTGTCGATTTATAGGAGAAATTCCTGTTTTACGGAATCCATTTTGTAATATAACGGGATTCAACGAATCCCAAATTTCAGTGAGAAGGCGGGCAAACTCGGCTTTTGGCAATTTATTGCCAACGTGTAGTCGTTGCCATTTTATTAGGGCATCTTTACATTTATCTTTTAATGATTTCATCGTACTGCAATCCAACCGTTGCAGCACGTGAGATGAATGAGGTGGTAATTTCAAAATTGTGATTTCTTCGGATGCTGCTAGTTCCACCACACTCAAAGCTACATGAGTAGAATACCCATTATAAATAAACAACACAGGTCTTTTCGTACCAATAGCTGGTATAAAAACGTCTTTCAAATATTTTTCGAATATGGAAGTCTCCATCCATCTTTTTTGGCTAACTGCATAGGCAGTTTTTACAATTTCATTTTTATACATCCACTCATTCCAGAGATATTTTCCCTGGAATATGATTAATAACGATAGTTTCGTACCACTAGCACTCGTGGCAAGCAAACCTGTTGTATTTTCTCGACCGGGTCCGCTTGTAGTTCTAGTGGACTGGTAGCCGGTCAATCCCACGATTTTGCTTTTCGATGGGTCGGAGCAAAAACTCGTTTCATCTACATTGAAAATTTGATCCGGCTTATTGGTGAGTTCTAAATAGTGTGTAACTTTTTCAAGTAAATCAAAATACTAATTTACTATAAAGGGGTTACAGGCCCTTTTTCGTGCTATGTCTACGGACTGTGGTTTCTTATATTACAGTTTATGCCTTTTACGGAATCCCAAAAACCACTCTTTTCCAGGCACGTGATTTGTAAAAGGAGTTATTATTCCGTTTCGACGAATATATTCAGAAATCATGGCTACTATTTCTTTTTTTGTTAAGGGATGGATATCCACATTTTTCTAGAACGTGTATATAGAATGCTATTTTTGTTTCCATTTATATAGAAAACACTGTCGGTCTTCCAGCTTTGGACATTTTAGCTCCTCGGGTACCATTAAGCCGTGAAACGATGGTAGATCTCGGAATCTTGTACTTATCAGCAGCTTCGTAGCTGTTCATTTTATTTTTGAGTACCGATTCAACAGCTTCATGAAGCTCAGCTTGAGTATATTTCTTTTCTTTTATACGTATATAGTTCTGCACCATCTACAAAAATAAAAAAATACATTTTGATTTGAGATAAATTAGTAAATAATAACATTACTTAAGCTTTTTAACTGATTACAAACAAAAAAGATTATCAGATTAACCTGTATCTGTTTGTATGCTATCAATTTGTTAGTAACTACAAAATGGTTCCTCGTACATGCCTTTACAACAAATAACTCTTCACACTTTGCGCTTATATTATAAAGACGTCATCATATTTTATGGATGGAAACAAAAAAAGGTTCCATTATTGTTATATTGTCGTACACAATATCGACACGAGGACAACACTAAAGATTGTGAGTTTCATACAAATTTAACTGAGGTAATTGCAACAAATCCAAGAGTTGCAATAACCCCGCAACAGAATTTCAAGGGTTAATTGTATTTGTAGTTAAATCAAACACGAAACGGAGCATTGACGTTAAAACTATTATAAAAATGACTTACCTTGTCTTTAATCTGCTCGTCTATAACGTATAGTTCTCTTACTAGTCTGTGTCTTCTATGAAAACACCGGACGCAAATAACAAATTTTAATATTTTATTTTGTCATAAAATCGAGTAGCACTCATTCCGTAAAAAACAACAAAATAATGGCGGATTTTTCAAATGAATGTCGGCTACAGTGCTGCCAACTCAACAACAGTAAATGTCGCTCTCACGCTGGTGAAAAGTCGCTAGATATCGCTATATCAGTAAAATTGAAAAAGTCGCTAGAACTCACTAGATTTTTTTATCAATTAATTACTTTCTTGGGTTAAAAAGACTACCAACATTCGGTAGATTCACCTTTTTAACCTTCGTTCACCACCACCAATTAATGAAGGGCAAAATAAAAATGCATACTAAGTCCCTAGATCTTTAATTTTAATCTCTCTTTATTCGTTAATATTAATTATTATTTGAACAATTCAACATACACAGCGATATAATATACATTAACTATAATTAGTATCTTATTCTAAATGAATACGTTTCATTCTATTAATCTTCGTCAGTATCGACTTCTGAATCATTGATTATTCGGAAGGGTATTGAATCGCTCAAACTTACGAGGCTTGAAGTAGATGGTTGTGGCTCATTTTTAAATGAGAACGCTTTATTTGTTCCAATCTGCCTTAAAACATCTGATAGGAGCACGTAACTGACACATGTCTTATTCATATATTTTCGTACACATCTGATCATCAAAATAGAATTTAAGGTTGCCAGCCCCATTCGATTACGTAGCTTAGATTTAACTAAATTCATCACGCTGAAAATTCTTTCGATTTCTGCAATTGAATGCGGCAAAGATAAAATTGTAAATGCAAGACTGCATAGTTCGTGGAATGGATTGTGGTTTCCGGCATCTTTGTATGTGTGAACTTCAACCCAAAAATCGATTGTATTTTGAATGTTATTCCATTTAACAAAGTTAACATTATTCCATTGTTGAGTATTTTTTTTTATTGCTAGAACACTCGTAATTCCTAATTCTCTTGCCAAGTCTATAACATCACTGTCATTAGTTTTGTGTTCAAAATTTCGCTCACAGACAATAGATTCATTTTTGTTAAAATTTCGATATTTGGCGGAAGCCTGTTCTGCAATTCCGAGATAAGTTTGAGTGTGAAATTGATGCATCTTTTTTTAACAATTTTGATATTGTCATCACTCAAATTCCGACACACTGTTCAAACGCGTAGCCCAAAGTAGTAAATGGATTTATATGGCTTTCCAGAATTTCCGTTGTCAGGACGTTTACACTGGCCGGTTGGTAGACTACTCTCTTGCTCATAGATTGGAAAAGAAGTGTAAGACTATCCAGCATCTTAGAAGGATCAGTGTTCTCACCCTCAAATATTTTCAAGGTATTTTGTACTTCTAGTACGCTCTGGATGTAGTTTAAATAGAGCAAGTTACTTTTATCCTCAAATATGGCATGTAGAATCTCCACTGTGTAGCAATTTTCTTTACTTTTGCATATCGAAAAATGCAGTTGCAGTTCATTCCACTGTTGCAAAATACGACAGACAGCTGGAAGCTGGACAGCCATCGAGTTGCACATACTTTTAGTATTTTTAAAGGCTCCTTTCCGCAATTTATTGTCT
Source organism: Calephelis virginiensis (assembly GCA_002245475.1). NCBI lineage: Eukaryota > Metazoa > Arthropoda > Insecta > Lepidoptera > Riodinidae > Calephelis > Calephelis virginiensis. Next base: position 77,945 of record NJDC01002340.1, read on the forward strand.
CGTGTATATGATTGTATTCTCCTTGGCGTTTTGGAGATAGGCAGAAATAATTACAGGTTTCTCTTACCAAATATTCAACATTACGGGAAGCGAAGATTCAGAAGCATGTCTCACTGCTAGGAGTGAATGACATACACAACGCACTAGTATGAGATTTGTTAATCCATAATCAACTTGTAATATCTTGTGTAAGCCATTATTGACTCCTGTCATCACAGAAGCGTTGTCTGTTCCTATTCCAATCAAATTTCTTATGTCTAAATTATGATCCTTTAATGTTACTGCGATTGCATCAGCTAGACTTCTGACATCAGCTTTTTCAATAGGTGTTAGTGACAAAAATGTTGACACTATTCTTTTTTGTGGCTCACTAAAATATCGTATGGCCATCCCCAAATATTTTGACACGCTCACATCAGTAGATTCGTCCAAAAGAAGACTGAATTTTTGGTCACCGAAGTTTGAGAATATTCTTAAAATGTGGGCCTTGTACTTCACTTAATATGTTCGAACATTTTGTTCGGTGTAAATGTAGGTCATTACTGGATTTGGAGTCATCGAATATTTTTTTACACAGTTCGCCAAGATGATCTACTGTCGAAACTGAGCAATGCTCAGCAATAAAAAGGGCAAGTGATGCTTCTGCTTTACTGGAATTTTTCACGCCATCAACTATTTTTTGCACTGGCAAGGGCTGCTGAGTGCATTTTACGTTCACTTTTTCTTGTGTTTTTTGGTTTCAGTGTGTTTTTTTATGTCACTTATTTTGGCATAGAACTCGGTTTGACAGTAACGACACAAACCTTTAATATCATTCCCTTGTACAGGAGCCAGCCATCCTTTATATTCAGGAGAATCTTCCCATTCCTTTTTATACTTTTGGCTATAAACTTTCTTCTTTACCGGTAATTCCATTATCGATAACTCACTAAGCACTAATAAAACGCAACATAAAAAAGTCGCTAAGAAAGTCGGTAAATAATTTTTGTCGCTAAAAGCCATCAAAATGTCGCTTTTCATGCAAAAATGTCGCTGAATCTAGTAACAAAGTCACTAAATTGGCAACGCTGGTCGGCTAAACAGTTTGTCCAACACAGACTCCATCTATTATTCGCACACTGACTGCTTAGTTCTGTAACCCGTCATAGATGTCTCTATTCCAAAAAACGTAGTCCTAAGAAGTTATTTGAATGAGTTGCATTTTCCCGGCAGTTGCAATAATCTCCCCGTACTTATAGATATTTCACAAGTTTCCAATACATACAAACATTTATCAGTTATCTTAAAAATAGTAAGTAATCATGGCTTCACGTTCTCAAACCGACTAGGAAACATGCATGTTTAATTTTTTTTTATCATAATGGAAGACAATCAAGCTGACGGATTTCCTGATGGTAAGAAATTCACGCCGCCTAGAGACACTAACAGCCTGGCCACGGGAAACTCGCTAAAGCGAATATTCGCGGGGTGCGACTGGCGGCTCGTCTGGCGACTGAAATAAAACAAAAGTATCGCAATGTGCTTAGCATGCCACTCGCCACGGCGACCATCGAAGCGACTGGCGAAATGTATCGAGCGAATCGCGGAGGCGACTGGCGGCGCGGCGGGCGAGCTAAACAAACGTATTCGAATCAGTAAGGAGCAAGCCAGTTGCGGCGAGTACAGTGATTAAATGAGTTTAGTTATTTTTGCCGCGAAAAATGAACACCAAGATTTTTTGCTGAAATACTAGCTGGAATTTATGTCAAAAATATTGTTTACATTTAAAACCTTTTTCTCCAATTCATGTTGAATATTAATAAGAAAGTAAACGAAGGTTTCAATGGTCATTCTCGTAAATTTAAAAAGTTTTTCTGGATTTATTCTGATTTCTGTATTTCTCGTTCTACTTGTAGAATTCTCCATAAAAACCCTGTATTGGTCCGGACTCCTTTGAAGAATAGACCATCTGACTTCCTGCCAGGTAGCTCGTAAAAGGCAAGCATAGGCTTACTGTCACTAACACCGTGACATCTGACTAGGTGGTAGAATTTTGCAGCGACTCACCCGGATTTGGTATCACTGCTTAACCTATTCCTATCGCCATAATAGCGGCGAATGCGACTGCCCGTGGCCTGTAAACGGTGCCGCGGCAATTGTCGCCTCGCCAGACGCTTCGCCGTTCGCACCGCCGGCTCCCGTGGCCTAGCGGTAAAGGTGGTAATGGTGCGTTGCCAACCTGAGGTCGGATCTTAGGCCTAGAGCAAAAGTAAGTTTACCGGCTACATTACCCTCCGCATCGGAACACGTCAACGGCAAGCGTTGACGTTATGGCGGCAGGATTAGGAAAGGCGGTGGTACCAACCCGGACGAGTTGCTGCGAAACTCTACCACCCAATAGGATGTCGCGGTGTTAATGACAGAAAATCTATGCACGCCTTTTACGAACTGCCTGGCAGAAAGGCAGATGGTCTTTTCTGCAAAGAAACCCGGACCAACACGGGATTAGCAATTACGTAATTTGTACAATGTTCAGTCCAATACTCATACTCTTGGTTTATTAGACCATGAAACTACGCATAGTACACAAGTAGTCATTAAGCCAGTCTCAAATTCGTTTGAGACAAAGATCTTTTTTGGCTAAGAAAATATAAAAAAGCTTTAGTGACATTCTTAATAATTAATTATAGCTTATGTGTGTGTATATATAATATAGCACATGCTACAGCTAAAACATCAGGTGAACTTCGTGCTTGTTTAATGTCTTAAGCTATGATTAGACATTGAACACATGTACTGTAAAATAGGTTAATATATGCATTATGATGTTAGTGTTTCATAAATAATAATAGACTAAACATCACAGCCTCATATTACCACTACATTATATGACGTTATAATATTATAATATTTGATATTACTGTTTGTTGATAATAATTGTATAATATTGATATGACTGTTGACAGTACTTTAGCTTTATATTAATAAAGAGAATAAAAGAAAAAAAAATTCAACAAACCTCCGACAAAACTGACATGTAATGTAGCAATCATGACAGCCTTCAAACAAAAAAATCCATATTGTAACCAGACTGTCTGTTCAAATGCTATGATACTTTCTATACTTCTTATCGTTGGTGCTCAGTTGCGCGCGGGACACTGATAAAGCTACACGAGTCGGATCGTGCAATGTTTTGTTCGTTCAAAAAATTTAGCGTTACCTTCGGATTAAAATGGATTCCGATGTTAACAAAAGTCCTATACTAGGGTTGTTACCGAGAATACGTAATAGTGCGTCGAAAAGTAATTTGGAGGAACGAGGAACAAAGTGAGAATATGCCGTTGTCGAGTCCAAACCACAACGAAGAGTCCAATATATCATTCGAGTTAGACCAAGAGCCGGCGATTAATCAGGTGGTAGAAAAAAGGCACAGAACGGGAAGTGAGTGAGTGTTGGAAGAAGACGAAAACAACTACGGCGTAATTTTTCCGTAATGGGGAATCACACAATTACAAATAATAAAAATGTTGAGACGCGGTTCGAGGTTTGTATAAGCGCTGTTGACACATTACCAAGACAAATAGCACTTGCAACCCTGTTGAGAGACCAGAACATTAAAGATATACTTAAAATTAAATTTAAAAGCCCCCATACAGTACTAATATTATTTGGATCAAAAGATGATGCTTATAAATTGATAAAGTGTGAAAAAATTAAGGAACAAGGCTACAAGTGTTATAAAACTTTCGAGACAATTTTTTGCTATGGAGTGGTAAAAGGTCTAGATTTAGACTTAGACTTAAAGCAAGTAAAGCAAGTCTATGAGCTATGATACGGAAATTATATCGATGAGAAGACTAAAACGATGACAGAAGAGCACAAACATTAACATGGCCATTAGGTTGATCAGTTTAGCATCAAAAGTTATGGAAAAATAGTTGAAAGGAGGATGCAAGGGATGTCCGATGGAACGTTGTGGGAGGCTCAAGGCGGTTTCAGGACTGGAAGAGGATGTACGTATCAAGTGCTTTCGCACCGCAACATTGTAGAGAAGCATCTGGCTGTTGGTCAGAAGGTTTTCTGCGGTTTTGTGGATCTCGAAAAAGCGTTTGATAGGGTTATACGTAAGG
>NJDC01002342.1:0-28602 GCA_002245475.1 Calephelis virginiensis
AGGCTGGATCCCTACCCGGGCAAGTAGTTGCACTGCACACTACTAACAGTGGCCTTCTTAGTAATGAATTTAATCTGTGCTTGCCTCTAATGAGCTGCCTTGCTAAGAGGCGTATGGTTTATTCTACTCGGTATAGTAAATTCAAAACTTTATAAAAAAACTCATTCATTAATAAATTAATAACTTGCAAAAGTTTTTAGAATGCTGAAAAATCACTGACATATCACATAACATACAATAATACATCAGACCTCCATAAAACGATATTTTGCAGTATAGGTATGTATCGCACGGGTTCCTCACTTATCTTTTTGTAAATATAGAATAACTCTTGGTGAAATATGATATGTTGTTACGCGGAATATAATATGTACTGATGCCTAAAGGAATGTGACATCTACAAAGTGCACAGGCTGCCGCGCTTCGTCTGGCCTCTCCATGAAAGTATATTGACTCCTTCGAAATAGCACCAATCATTCAAAATGTCCTTTGTTATGACTTTCATTTATTACCATTTGTTCAAAAATCTATCACTATTATATAGAAATTGCATTTTTAAACTATTAGCTATGCAATTATAAACATCGGTACTGGTGGTAATTTGCGTATGTAAACACATATAATAATACATTTATAATTATGTAATAACAACTCTGTATATAGATATTTTTAAAATACATTCGGATTTTCGAAGCTTGACGAATATAGCCGAAGCGCATAATTTAAATAGTACTACTATATGTGTAAAGTATAAACACATATAGTAGTACTATTTAAATTATGCGCTTAATTAAAATTGTACACAAATAAAATTGTGATTACAAAAGGCTAACTTAATGCTTTATGCATTCTCTCCCACTCAAATTTTAGACTAACAGAGAGCAAATATGTAGGTATCACTTAATTTACAAAAACAAAGAATAAAATACATAAATTTAAATATATAATATCGTGCACATAACATAAATAATAGTAACCAAAATAAATAATCCAGACCTGTAGAAGCTATCAACATAAATTATAGTAACCTCAATAAAAAAAATAATTGCCGAAAACTCACTCACTCACACACACACACACTCACACATTAACACAGACAACAATATATTATCTTTTATTTCTTTTTTTTTTAGTTACTATTTCTCGCCTGGCCTTAAACACAAAATGTAGACAGGTACTTTATATTATGTGCAGTAAGTATTAATCATATCTATTGCCTCTGTGGTTTGGCGCTCTGGCATCCGACTTGACTTCTTGAAGTCACAGGTTCGATCCCTGGGTCGGGCAATGAAAACAAAGAAAACATGTGTTTTAAATTTTCGAATACAAATAACGTTGCCCGGGATTGGATATGTGCCCGGTTGGCGATGGGCTTGCCACCTATCACATTGTAGGACTTAGAAGCAATACTTTAATTATTCTGTGGTCTAGCGGTCCTGCATCGGACTTGTTTTCTTGAAGTCCCGGGTTCAATCTCTGGTTCGGGCAACAAAGGAATGGATATGTGCCCATTAGCGATAGGCTTGCCACTTATCACATTGTGGGATGTTGTGTGTGTGTGTGTTTCTATCGCGGAAAGTGTTGTCCGATATTTGTCCGTTTTTATAAAACGTTGCCCCCTATTATATTGTGGGACTTAACACGTTCGGCTAATCGTGGGCATCCTGGTTGCACTATACCTACTCTGTCGGGGATACGGATATTTTGCTATTTCCCTTGTAATTTTCTTCAATTGTCTCCCTATCTTTTTCCTAATTTGGGGAAACATTCGCGAAAAATTCGCCAAATTGATCATGGTGTAGATACCTAGGTTTTTAACTCAGTAGAAGTGCCATTCAAACTGTAAAAACACAATCAAAACCAGTCTTCTTTCGCGAAATACAATAATGAAAAAGGAAAATCCGGAAAAACAGTTTCCAATGCAAAAACATCCCAATTTCTTTCCTACAATATCTTCAATATACATACCCAGCTCTTTTTGATTTATTAATATCTAGATAGTCGTCTTTTTATTCATTTTCGGATAAATATGATAAATATAGTGTCATTTTGATTCCTTATCAAATGTTTTTCTCAAGAACACGTCGGCCTCTTTGCGGCTTAATGGTTGATGGATTGGAGCGGATCCTTGCCCTCGGGACTGGTATACAATGCCCGGCTTTACATAGATACCAAATGAGATAACTTTCGGCAAAGGTGCGAAGTCATTTTACTGATAACATCCAAAATTATGCAAGAATGTTCTGGAATTTATGTGGGAACGATCAAAGATTTACAATTAGACAGGTTTGTTTTTTTTGTAGTTTTTTTTTTTTAAATTGGAAGGAAAACAAGTAAATGGATTTCCTGATGGTAAGAAATTCACGCCGCTTAGAGACACCAAAAGTGGTAATGGTGCGTTGCCAACCTGAGGCCAGGATAGGCCTCGAGTAAAAGTAAGTTTACCGGCTACCTTATCCTCCCAACCGGAACACGTCAACGGCAAACACTCACGTTATGGCAGCAAGAATAGATAAGGCGGTGGTACCAATCCGGACGAGTTGCTGCGAAACTCTACCACCTAGTCAGATGTCACAGTGCTGGTAATGATAAGCTTCTGCTCGCCTTTTACGAGCTGCCTGGCAGGAAGGCGGATGTCCTATTCTGCAAAGGAGCCCTGACTAATAAAGTGAATTATATTTATGTTAGGTGGATTATATTAAATACTAACTAAGAGTTTCATGTCGTTAGACAATACTAATAGTTTTTATAAGGAAAAAATAAAAGTAATGTTTTTCCAAGTTACTCAGCATTTTTATCGGTTTTACTCTTCATAAGAACTTGGCCTGACAATAATCAACACAAAAAAAATTACCGAAATTGGTTCATCCGTTCAGGTGTTGATGCTATGACCACGCGAAATGGGATTTTTTTTTTAAATTACGCGGAATTGGGATTGCTGGGGATTTGCTACCGTGGCTATAGATAATAGATCACTGGGCTTTTATTTAAAAAAAAACTATAAATACTGTTAGAAAATTTTTGTACAACAAATGGTTTGATGAAAGTAGGTATATAGTTATAAGAGCCCGGATTAATATGTATTTACATGTTTTGATTGGAAACTTATTAAAATACGTTTATACACAAAAAATATCGAAGTCGAATAACGAACATGTTACATACATATTCTGTTAAAAATGGCATTCAGAGTCATTCCTAATTGTTCCTAATAAATTTAGAGCTGAAGTTTCAAACAAATATCGGTAATTCTTTTTTGAAAGTACTCATTTACATCTGTCAATTCAGTCATTGAAATAAAAAAAAAAAACAGATGTTTTGGCGCCATTGTGAATGAAGATGGTAGTAAATTTTTCACAATTATTGAATTTAGTGTAAATTATGAGTAAAATTAAATAATGTAGGTGGGAATTAGTTTAATTTACTTCAGTACATAATACGTAACAGATACGTAAATAATCATTAAGAAATTAGTGTGTCATGAATTTCCTCGATGCCGCCAAATCTCCCAAAGTGAGCTTGTGTAAAGTGACCACCGCTATACTCAAGACCCTGACGTGACTTTGTAAATAGTGACTAATGACTGTATAAGAATTAATTGATACGGAAGACGTGTGACTAACTACTGCATGAGAATTAATTAGGTAATACGGAAGTAGTGGCAGCATGGCCTAAAGGTCATAGCCGGCCCCAGAAAGGGGCAATTTAACCTAAAAAAAACAGACTTTAGCTACTTATAAGTTCTGTTAGAAGTTAGTTAAAATGTTAATTTTATGATTAAGTCTTATTTTCGCTTTGTTTAAATGGCCAACACAAAACTAAGTATTTTATTATCATTTCATCATGATCTGACTAACGGTTTTCGACATATCACTAAATTTAAGTATAACACTTAATGAAGCATAAATTTATCACTCATCTTGAGTAGCTCATTATATAGTCATTTATTCATTACTAGCGACTCGCCCCGGCTTCGCACGGGTATGAAATCCTTCCTCTTCAATCATTTTGTCGATTAGAAAAAACCGCAGCAAATCCTATGCGTAGTTTTAAAGATTTAAGCATACATATTTATGCATATACAAGTGTAACATCAAAACTACCATCCAAAACTTTTTTCTTCTTTCATCAACATCCAAATAGGATGTTGATGAAATTTATGTGGGACCATTTCGGAACCTTTTGCTTTTGAAAACATAAAATTATCAAATCGCGACGTGGTTCATGATTTCCAGTTTGAGTCGGTTCTAGCAGTTTTACGGCGCTTTCATTTACATTTTTTATTTACTTTTAATCATGTTAGATACTAAGCAAAGACCATTGCATTTGGTTCTGTGGTCTAGCGGTTCAGGTGTTGGACTTGACTGCATGAGGTTCCGGGTTCGAATCCCGGGGCGGGCAACAAAAAGAAAATTTGGTTTTTCCAACTTTCTATTAATTCAACCCCCAATTAGGCTATTATCCAATGCAAGAAAATATTGTTTTCATTAGAAAATTAATCAATCTCATAATTAAGATAAACCGGGAATTGAACCCGAAATCTCATCACTGGATGAAATAAATTTATTCTTAATGTTATAATTGCAATAGAATTTTTGTTTGATAGTCCTTGACGTCACAACAGAGCTATGTTATTGTATACTTTGCCCCGAAGGAAAAAAAACCATGTTAAAAATTTGACGTATCTGTGTGTGTCTTTCTGCATGTGACGTCATAACTTTCAAATAGATGGACCAATTTCGATTCGGATTCTTGAAGTAATACTTTTTTTGGCGGTTTAAGAAAGAAATCTGAGCGAAAAATTTGACGATATACGCGCATCTGTAACACAAAAGTAACAACATGAAGTTGCCCGCTTTAGAAATATGTTTCTGTATTCACACTCGTATTTTTGTTTCATATAAGTGCGTTTTTTTATTTTTTTTTAAATAATGCTGTAGTCAAGTGTAACTTCTTACGTACATACAAAAGTACACGCACCCTTTTTTTCTTTGAAAACTGACTAAATCTGGATACATAATTAAATAAATAATAAAATAGTTGGCAGGATACTTATGTACTTCTTATCCCGATTCCTAAACGGCTTCCCGCGAGAGAGCAACTTAATTTTAATGGTGTAGCCAATGGGTAACATCTGTGTTCCCCGTGTTGGTCCGGGCTCCTTTGCAGAACAGACCATCTGGCTTCCTGCCAGGCAGCTCGTAAAAAGCGAGCATAGGCTTACCGTCACTAACACCTTGATATCTGACTAGGTGGTAGAGTTTCCTGCCGCCATAACATCATGACGTGTTCCGATTTGGAGCGTAAAGTAGGCGGTAAATTTACTTTTGCTCCAGGCCTAACATCCCGGCCTCAGGTTGACAACGCACCATTACCAATTTTGGTGTCTCTAGGCGGCGTGAATTTCTATCCATCAGGAAATCCGTCTGCTTGTTTGCCTTACAATATCATAAAAAAAATCTAGTACTGTAACAAGTTTGATAAGCACCCAGACCCGATAACACTATTAAATATGTATGCTCACCATAATTTCCCTTACAGAATTGAACCCGCTACTCACAAACGACATAGTAAGGTAAGCTGACCCCTCAACCAATGAGTTTCAAAGACATTTCGTAAGTAATAATGTAACCAGCATCATAAATATTTAATAGATATTTTTCCACAACGCCACCCCATTCGCACCCCTTAACCCTCAAGAGTCCTGTAAACGAAGGACTGATCGGAATCAAATAAATTCTATTTATCCCCACAGGGCTTACGATGCGAAATTATTCCCACTTATTACGCCAATATTCTGCCATGTGACAATATAATAATATTTTTATTGGAACACCACATTTTGACCAAAGGGTAATAAAAGTTCAGTGAGAATATTAATAGAATTGGCGATTTTTTTATATAACAAAGTTAAGGGGCCATGTATGCTAAAATACGTCAGCAATATACTGTTTTTTTCATACCAAAATACGCAAGATTAACATTAATATGCTTTATAAGACTAGTGTTTCAAAAACACGATTCATTTCACTTTGCTCGATAGAAAAAAAATCAAAAAGTTAACCCTTTTTTGAAAGCATAACCCATCTATCTACTTCAATTATGAAAATATCGAGACCAGATTTAACATTAACATAGATAAGTTTTATACCTAAAAGTACTAAAAGTAGTAAACTGTTTCAGTTTTTATATTTTTTTTTCAAATTACTTTAATAGTGTCAAAAATAGTGATTTGGCGCTTACGACATTTAATTTAGAGCGCAATATTTCATAGTAATCATGGAACGGGGGAGTGCGCTGATTGGCTCTTCTGTATGGGGCCTTAATTAAAAATATGATATTGACGTACGTATTCGAAAAAATCAAAGCGAGGTTTTGAGTTAAAGTTTGGATAGGGTTGATATAATCACAGAATTATCCAAAGCGGCTAGAAAAATTGAAAGAAAGTGTTGGTGTCAAAATAAGAAGCATGCTTTGCTGGTTCGGTCATATGGAAAAAATGACAGATGAAATATTGACAAATCACACATAAAATGCGAACGTAGATGGATATAAGTACTCGGGGAGACCTTGGTTGACATTTCACGATCCAATCGTTCGAATATTATCTGAGGGTGGTGTCAAGAGACACTCTCTGCCTACTTGTAACGGACTTGGCGTCAAGTTATGAATGTATGTGTATGTATGTGCATCCATATTCCTGAAGAGGTTGGCAAATATACAACTAGGACACGCTAATGTATATACAGTATTGAAACTCGGCCCTGTTTTTAAGTTAAATACCTACAGGCGTACGGTGCGTCAACACGTGATAGGGATACACTCCTTCATTATTATCACTATATCTGCAAATTTAAATTTCTTATTGTGACTATAGTGATACGTAAAACAGTACAAGTGTTTCTTTGTTTAAAAAAATGTGAATATAGTACTTTTGAACAAATGAAGGTTGTTTAAAGTATAGGAAGTGTGCTGTTAAAATTAATATGGTGTTTTTAATAACCAAATTTCATATAAAAATTTCATAGCCGCTCAAACGAAGTTGAGAAACAGCACGATTTAGTCAATACCTACCATAATTGAAAGTAGTTAAGCAGAAAGGACCCAACCCACATGAACACCAAAGTTCAGTGACACATACTAAAGAGGTCGTAAAGATTATAATACTTTCGTTCAGTAAAAGATCCTACAAATAAACAAAGCTATGACATTTGTACTCGTATAATCATTAGATACCAACCCATATAGTACATATTATTATAAATATATAAATTTCCAAGTCAATTATCTCAAATCTAGTTAAATGTGGATTGGGTCCTTTCTGCTTAACTACGTCCAATTGTTCTTTGTCAGTTTAAATAAACACTTGAGCATATTAAATCAGAATAACATTTGCCTTAATTAATTAATATCTATTGGTTTCATAACAAAAAGCGCAATTACATCTACCGTTTGTCACTGCGGCGCAACCCCGAATAATTGCATATCGAGTGACTACCGAACTCGAGAGGCGATGGTATAAACGCGTTTTCGTCCGTTCGTATGAAGATAGAATACTGTATATTACATTACCGTGACCAGCGCATCCAGTAAGACCCACAATGTGATAGCTTGATAGGTGGGAAACCCATAGCCAACCGGCAACTAATCCAAGCCCGGGCAACGGTGTTCTACTTAGAAAAATGAGAAAAAACTCATTCAAGTTCATTGTTAGTGCCCAGTTGCTAATACCAGTAATCGAATTCGGACCTCATGTAATAAAAATAACAACTGATGTTGACTACACCACTAAAAAGAACTTTTTATTAAATTTGGCACACACTTACGGCCAATATTAATAATCAATTCTTATCCAAATCTTGCTGTCCAAGATTGATATTTTGATCCATTTTTATGTTATCGCTTGCCAATAACATATCTGTGGACAGGATAAATATGGCAATTATATATAGGATAGGCCGGCGGATACGCAGTTATCTAGATTGCTTGAAATCTATCTTTAGAAATACATTATTAACATTGGCCATTAGAGAACTTGGATTAACACATAGGATAGTTTTCACTCCAAAAAAATGTTCCTGTGGGACTGTTAACCACAAGGGCAACAGCTAGTTTGATATCACTACATAGTATAAAACAAAGTCACTTCCTCTGCCTCTATGTCTCTTTGTATGCTTAAATCTTTAAAACTACGGCACAGATTTTGATGCGTTTTTTTTAATAAATAAAGTGTTGGAAGATTAAGGTTTATATGTATATTTCATAACAGTGCGAAGCCGGGGTGGGCCGCTAGTAGAAATATATAATACATAAGGGAAGTTTATATTATCAGATATGGTACCGGATTCGTGAGAGCTAAGTTTAACACCCGAGTAAAGCTATGGGCTACGACTAGTATATCAACTGGCCAATGTAAACCTTGCCTTTCAAATTCTGAGGCATGACTTGTCTTTGTTCTGTCAACTAAAAATTGACACATTATGTCATGCCCACGTGATTATTATCGCTATATTTTTACACCCACTTAAATTAGGTTTAACGTAGATTAATGATATAATTGACAGTTTCATTGGTTTAAGTTTTTGTAGTGTAAAAGTAAAATTTAAATATCATTTGACGAAAACTCACCAAAAACCGATACTGAAAAATTTATTCTAAGTAAGTGACCGGCTCGTTGGTCGAGTGGCTAGCGTACACGTAGTTAGTAGCGAGACTCGGTTTCGATTCCCCGACGGGGGCAGGCACTTTTGTGATGAACATTCAGATGTCTGGATTTCCGGGTTTGGGCATTTATTAAATTTATTCTGGTATCTATTTAAGTATTTATATGTATCAGTATCGTTGACTAACACAAGCATATAATTTGCTTACTTTGGGGTTAGCTTCAATTTGTGTTACTTATCCAGGAACATTTATTATACATATACACTTTTTATTATATATATACATATAGTTTCATTTACCCTTGTCCATGTGGACGTTCTAGGGATTATATACTGACCAAACCCCCTGTCTAATGCCCGGTTCCTACAATAAAAAAACGAGTCGTTTTGAATACAGATGGTAGTATTTTGTACGATTAGTAAGATTGCCAACAACGGTTGCTCGTTTTCCACGATTAACTCTGAACGTTAGAGGTTATGGCGGCAGGAATAGGTAAGATGGTGATACCAATCCGGGCGAGTCGCTGCGAAACTCTACAACCTAAATTGATGTCACGGTGTTAGTGACGGTAAGCCTATGCTCGCTTTTTACGAGCTGCCTGGCAGGAAGGCAGATATCTATTCTGCAAAGGTCCGGAAAAGCACGGGGTATAGTCGTATTCCAGTCTGAAGGTTAGGTTTATCTGTCTGTTAACTTTCCACGCAAAAACTGCTGAACGCATTTTAACCAAATTGTGTGTAGCTTATATCCCGTGTCAACATTTAGGAAATCTTTTGGTGCAGGAAAATCTTATCTTCACATAACTAACCACGATAAATAAGTGCTACACGTGTACGAACACTCTGTTCATACGTTTTTAAAATACCATAACTACATTCTTACCTCAAACTATCTGAGTGTTTACATTATTTTGTTAAACACTTAAGGTTCCTATAATCAACGAACTGTAGTTTATCCATTGGCAGTATGTATACCAAATGACAAAACGTTGCTCATAATTACATGAAATGTTTTGAGTTAGTCGATAACGAACGACCGTAGTTAAATTTTCTACTATTCGTACAAGAAACTACCATTCACTACCAAAACAACTTTCTTGAACTGTACCTACTGTACATTACTTGTACTGAGCATTAATGGATTGTAGTGCCACCATTAAATATCATTCACGCCTCTACTATAAGCATCACGAAAACGAATACAAAACGTCATAACAGATACAAACCCACAAAAACACCTATATCTTGTATGAAATAACGAAGCTTTTCGCGTAGCAGGGTGATTCTTTTCAATTTTCTTCCAATCGAATTTGGCTGTTACATCAATCGGGTTCCCACATTTTCCGAGCGCACTTACACAATATCAATCAGGTTTTATTGGTGTTGTCGAGGTGGCAGGGTGCGCCAGGCGGGGAGGTATTGGCTATTTGTATCAATAACCTGTCAATAGGCGTAAGCTCCACTGGGACTTGCTCTGCCACTACGGCTGTGACCGCACTGATTTGATTAGAAACCTATCGAGCTGATCGTGTGAAACACATTTATATTAGGGATCATTATTATTAATTTATTTATTAATCTTCATTATTTTAATTGCGAAAATTTTGCAGATCAACCATAAATAATTTGTTGTAAAAAACATATTATTAACATTATTTTGTCTTTTATTTGCGGCCCGCCCCGGATTCGCGGTATAAAATATACATACAAACTTTCCTCTTCAAGCACTTTATCTATTAAAAAAACCACATCAAAATCCGTTGCGTTGTTTTAAAGATTTAAACATGCAAAGGGACATAGGGACAGAGGAAGCGACTTTGTTTTATACTATGTAGTGATATAAAATTCTCGTGTCACAATGTTGGTTACCGTACTCCTCCGAAACGGCTTTACCGATTTTTAGCAAATTTTATATGCATATTCAATAGATCTGAGAATCGGCTACTATTTTTCAAACCCCTAAGTGCTAAGGTTTGTTCACCCATATGTACATATTTTTTGTTTTCATTTTTCTATAATGTGGAACTAAAAAAATACATACAGCCTCAAATTTTTACCTTTTTTTTTACTAAAACCTATTATATTAAAGCCATTTTAGTAATTTCGTCATTTTTATACAGCTCGATATAAACTGTTAATGTCAAACGATGCGAAGTTTGCCTCTCTGTTAGTGATTTAAAATATGCAAGTTTTTATTTAATTTTTGTAGTTGCAAACTATTTTCTTAAAATAATTTTTAAATAGAATTTGATATCACAACTACAGTCACTTACTCCCCAGACCCCATACGGAGTAATTTGTATCAAATTTAAAACGATAGCACTCACTGTCGCTACCATCATTTGCACTTTAAACAGATAAAGAAAGTAAGTAAAAATGTAAGAGAGTAGCCTATGTTTATTTATACAAAAGTACCATAGTCTCCTAGTTTATTTCGTAATTTTGGTAATTTTTAACAAAAAGTATTTTCACGCCTATATCCCCGAAGAGGTAGGCAGAGGTACAACCAAGGCACCCACGACTAGCCGAAGACACTAAGTCCCACAATGTGATAGGTGGCAAGCCTATCGCCAACCGGGCACATTTCCAATCCCGACCAACATTTTTTTTTAATTAGAAAATTGGAAAAATCCAATTTTCTTTATGTTGGCCGACCCGGGATTCGAACCCAGGACCTCATGCAGTCATGTCCAACACCCGGACCGCTAGACCACAGAGGCGACAAAAACAACAACAAAACAAACAAACAAAATAATCATAAGATTCGAGTAGGTAGGTTGTACAAATTGTAGGTTTTGGGGTAGGGATCTTGCAAAGTAGGGTCTAATTCTGGTTGTTTATTTAATTATGAATTATTAATTAGGTTCATTTATTTTGAGACCAATTTAGTCAAAGTTTTTGATTTTAAGAACATATTTATTGTCTACATTTTCGACCCTAAATGTATTTAGTTCTCTCTTGAGAACCATTGTCTTATCGGGATAAAAAGGGTCTTCTAAGGATCTTAGAGCTCTTGCCTACTAAATTTAAAGATCATTCAAGTAACAATAGCCCACAACTTTACTAATTTAGAGATTAAGTACCTAAAGCAGCATAGACCTAGTACGATATGTGGATAGTGCATACATAGTAGTAGTAGTATGGATAGTGCATACATAATCATATAATACTAGCTGAGCCGACAGACATTGTCCTGTCCTAACTATGAACATAGATTTTTTTATATGAACTTTCTTCTGAAAATAACTAACACGACATAAAAATTGCGAAGTTGGTACATAGTACATCCGTTTACGCTTGATGCAATGGCCAAGGAAAAAGGGATTCATTTTTATATATAAGATAAAATTTCTATTATCAACAATAGTATTTAATTTTCCAGCCTTTGTTTCATAAACCACCTAAAATTAAGACTGAATGTAAAATTCTGACCTTAAGTTAACATAGACAATAGGCATCATAATCAGGTTAGTTTAGGCTATAGGTAGGTAATGCATATTTTACCTTCAGGTTTTCTAAACCTTAAGAGAACCCTCTCCTTGTTTGCCCTATAGTTTATTTGTTTAATTTTCTTCACATTTCACATGAATTTCAGCAGGGACGAGTATGCATGCAGCCTCAAAAATATCAAAATTAACAATAAAAATTATCATGTAAAATAATTAGTCAATAATTTTAACACTAGTAACACCGTTCATTTCATTACAATAAGTCCCAGTATTTGGCAAACGTGGGCCGACATTAAATTTGGGAACACCTTATTGCCTCAGCTGGTTTGCAAAACACGTTCACGCTTGCCACCTATTTCCACATCTCAACGCTTATAGATAGTATCTGCAACACTTATTAAACAAAACTCGAGCTAAAATTACAAATTACACCATACACATCGCTGAATTTGTAAACTTCTAAAATTTGTACACAGTACTTATAAAGCAATGAATAATGAAATATGAGATGGAAACGTTTTGTGTGTAATTTATTGGTAGCGGTCAGGTGGGCGCCGTCTTCACACCGATAACACGTTAATGCCCTCAACTTTGCACCGCAAAGGGGGGTAGAAGGCGTGGTATGGGGGTGTATGAAGCCATTCGTGAAGGAAAAATGGGAAAAGTCGGATCGTTCGCCTTATTGAACGCAAATAACTTTATCGAACTGCAATATTCGCCGTGATACGGATATAGATATGCGTTACTTTTGCTATCTTTATTTTATAATATTAGTTTAGAAGATGTTTTGAACTATTTATATTTAAAACTATATTTTTTTCAATCGATTTCAGTATTTTTATGTGATACAAGCTGAACCGACAGACGTCGTCCTGTCCTAACTAATGAATTGTATTAGACTTTTTTGTAAGAGCCTTTTGACAATAACTGCAAAATAAAAAACAGAATTAGCAATATTGATCCATCCATCCACGCATGATGCTATGACCATAGGAAATTGGGATTTAAATACATAAGACTGCAAAACAATTAGACAAATTTCATGATGGTTATTTCTTTCCTACCTAATATGATGGTCATTTCTTTCCTAATAGACCAATGGTGGTAATGATGCTTTGCTAGGCTTAGGCTAGTTTAAGACTCATGCGTAACTCTGATGGCTACCCTATCATTCACAATGGAATACAATAGTGAAGAACATTGACTTTGTACTTTGAAGAGACATGAATAGATAGATAATATAAATTCGGACAATCACATATTTTAAACGGCAGTTCTTTACAATAATATGATACATAAAGAATTGATATAAAAAGTCAACCTATACAAATGCCATCCTATGCATTACCATACCATTTTGATAATGATTCCTAGCTAAAGGTTGGCACGGTTCCACGTCTGGTAACGCGTGGGTAAACGTTAGTATTTCGCAAACACCCTTCCTTTCCACCGTACTGTCGATTTGTTCCGGTGCCGACTGCCAAGGTAGCTCCGCGTATATTTGTGGTGATAAACCTGAATTTATTACCCAGTTAGGTCTGCAGTTTTACTGAAATGTGAAGATGTGTGCTCGAAACGGGGACATTAGCGCCGACTGTTCGCTGTAATGCTGGTCTGCGCACACTGTACCCAGCGGATCACATAGTAACAGCACTTTACGTGAGTGCTCCTCGTTGCAACTTGTTTCAACCGAACTTACCTGAAGTGAAGTTTAATCTTGATTATTAAGTTTTCTTTGAGGAGATTTTACCATGTGCTTAATTCTAGCTCTATCAAGTCATTTGTTACGAAAGAAGAAATTTTTTTTTTTAAGAAAATTATACTAAAAAATCAACTTTTTTGTTAAAACTGTGTGATTATCAGTAATTTGTCCGTAGGGTAGGTTGGCCGATAAGCTTATACAATGATAGGTTTAACGCCTATGCACAAAAGATGGCCTCGTACGAACAATATCTATAGTGTCTATAGGCCACGATTATTTCTTAACATCAGGAGAGCTGTGTGCTTATTATAAAATTCTAAAAAAGGAACTAACCTGACAGTATAATGATAAAATTGATTTAAGGTCTCACACTTTGTGCTTATTATAATTGTCTCTGCTTTTATGAAAAATGTATAACTTTATTGCAGCAGATTTGAGTAGTTATAATGGTACAGCTCAATATGACCTTCTTGTACCTACTTGCTGACAAATTATAACAATTTCGATTTTATAGGTAAATTATATATATTTTTTTTATTTTAGACTTGCTTTCAAGTTTTGGTGCTATTGAGAGAAAATATTATGTTTGCATTTTTTGTAATCATTGGTTTTTGTGTACATATTTTGTAAAATAAGTCAAATTTGGTGTCTTTTGTATTAATTAATCAAAGTAGTTAAAGTGCCCAATTTAATTATTACTCTGAAAGAAATTAGTTTATCTTACATTTCCTAGTTGTCGTCAAATCTCACTAGATGACCGTCAGTAAGAAGACCTCCGTTTTACCTTAGAAATACGTTACTCTCTAAAGCGATTGACGACTAATTTTGAATAAAATAAGCCTGATTTCCCTAAATCGGGTAATTTGATGCAAACATAAATTTGACTAATGACAGCTGCTAATGTCCCAAAACCAAAAAAAAAACGTTACAGAAATTGCATATTTTTAGTCACCATAACGTAAGAGCGTGACTTGGTCACATTTTTAATCGACTCGAAATAGGAGTCTAATAAACTACAGAATATGTGGTTCAGAAGTTAGATTATAAAAACATGTTTTTAAATCTTCACATTTTAAATGAAGAAACATTTGTTTTACGTGTCACTTATATTTCATTATTTTACAAATACTACTTTAATTTTTTTTTATTGAATCAGGCGTTACTTTGCGGAAATCCATTATAAAAGATGTAAAACAAGCCTTTATTTTGCTAATTCCACTCAAGCTTAAGCTTACGTGGAATTAGCAAAAATAAAGGCTTATTTTACAACTACTTTAATTACTTTAAGTAGTGTAGTTTGAGTTTTAGCCCTGTTATAATCGAAATCAGTAGGCTATTTATTCATAATTTCTATGTAGTACTATATATACTACTATGTAGTTACATATTACTAAATTATTTTATTTGTATGTACGGTTTTATGTAAGTATGCCAGTATGAAGTAAATTCATTGAAATTTATTTGTTTTATTATCTGTTTTTGTTTATTTGGTACCTACATATTTGATTTCTTAGCCTAAAGGTTGACTGGGAGAGAATGCATTTAGCATTAAGTTCACCTTTTTTACTGTCAATTTTTATTTGTGTATACGTGATACGTAAAATACTAGAACTGTTCTTTATTTAAATTATGAATATTGGGAAATTTCACGAAGCGCCAATTATGGAACATGTTTTGAAATTTTCCGATTGTTGGACCGCACCTTTAAAACACTCGCTGCGTGGCAAAGACTATCTAAAACATAATAAAACTTTATTTGCACGTTTAGTACGTAGCGAAGTATAAAAACCATCTCCGTAACGACTTATAATATCGTTAAAGTATTTTATACGTTTAGGATCTCACCTTTAAATATTACCACAAAATTACTTCAACATAGTCTACATATAGCTGCAAAAATGTTTAAGCTTTTAAAAGACCAAGAGGGTTCAAGTTGAGCTGTATAATTTTGTAGTGAAGTAGAAAGTCTTTTAGTATATTAAAATTATGTAAGGAGATTTACGCCCACTAGCGTAGATGAGCAAGTGTAAATGTGTTTGTTTGCTCATTGAAGTGCTTGAATCAATTCAGTTTTTGTTGAAAATTGACAAATAACTACTTTTTAAGCTAGTTTCAATACGCGGACTAAGTTGTGGGTAGTAGCTAGAACAAATTAAAGATGTAAATTATCAGGCCGAGTGGCTTTTTGAAGTGAAACATCTTTATCGACGTATGAGAGAAATTTTCCCTCACATTTCTCTGTTAACCTAAAAATCTTCCCCGTTTTGGTCCAGGCTCCTTTGCAGAATAGACCATCTCCCTTGCTGCTAGGCAACTCGAAAAAGGCAAGCATAGGCTTACCGTCACAAATACCATGACATCCCAATAGGTGGTAGAGTTTCGCAGCGATTGGTACCACTGTCTAACCTATTCCTGCCATCATAACGTCCAATGATTGCCGCTGACGTGTTCCGGTTCAGAGGGCAAGGTAGTCGGTAAACTTACTTTTGCTCGAGGCCTAACATCCCGGCCTCAGGTTGGCAATGCACCATTACCACCTTTGGTGTCTCTAGGCGGCGTGATATCCTTACCATCAGGAAATCCATCTGCGTGTTTGCCTTCCATTACTATAAAAAAATTAAACTGTAAAAAATCTTCATCGACATATGAGAAAAAATTTCCGTCACATGTCTTTGTTACGCTTTACAAAATAATATGTTGTCACCGAAATTTCCATAGCGACTTTCGTTTCGACGACTACTGTATCTTCACCCTCATCTGCACCTAGCCCAATACGCCCAAAAATCATGCCACCAAGAAGTTTCGCTTCTTACTTGTTGTTAGAGATTGGACTAAAAGTCTTGAGATTACAGAATTTCCTTTATTGCGTGTATAGACTTAGTTAATAACTTAGCTCGTCCCTCACCCGTCGATCCGGTTCAAGCGTCGTATGCGCGTGAACACTTGTGTTTAGGTTGAGAAAGATTAGAATTGCGTGCACTTGGCTCTCCTGATGGTAAGAGACCACAGATGCCTATAGGTACCCCAAGGCTTTTAACGGGCATTGCCGACGTGTAGACGAGACTGAGTCAAATCTTTAGCCAACCGAGCATTCATGAAATCCTCAGGATCATAGTTTTCATTAGCAACTAAAATACACTTTTAACTGGCAAAAGAAATCCTTATTTTTAATCGACTTCCAAACAGAAGAAGAGGTTATGTATTCGCCCACATACTTTTTTATGTATGTAAATCGATTTCTCCGACATTTCAGAACCGATTTTCAAATTTTTTGACATACTTCCGAGAGACTATTCCTTGTCACCAATTCTGAATTTGATCATAGAATCTGAGTGTAGTCGAGGAAAGTAATCAGTTTTGTCTACTTAGACGACATGTAGTTGATTATAATAACGAAGCATTTCTTACTTCTAGTGTAAGAGAGTGTAAGGCCAAATACTCACGGAGCGGTTTTTACCCGCGCCCGCAGTGTTTGCGGGCCCGCAGATTCTGTAGAATGTAGATTTAAATGCAAAAATTTAAGATCACATTTCACGATGCGTTTTACACCCGCAGCTCCCGCAGTTGTTTGCGGTTATGTGGCCGCAAGCTTTGAAATAAAACTGCAGTTCCGTGATCGCAGCGGACGCGGGTAAAAACCGCTCCGTGGGTTCTTAGTCTAAGAAATTTCGTATAATACATCCCCTCATATGTTAAAAAATATGTATCGTACTAGCGTTTTTTTCTCGTGTAGGTCCGAGTCCTCTGTGTAGAATAACCTAATTCTGCCTAACTATCTGTCACCTTGTAATAAACGAGCATAAGCTAAATAGTTTTTTATCAACAAGACCACTTGTGGCCAAGTGTTGTGCAGCAACTTACCCGGGAAGGGATCCACCTCCTTAATAATTGCTGTTGCTGTTCTGGTCCATCAAGAGAGCCGTGTATATATTTGCTGACTTCTAGTTATGTATTAAATGAATCCCCGTTACCCTATTTTTGTAATGTTAGTTATTGTCAGAATGAGGTTCATATACACAAAAAATGGTTAGGTCAAAACAATGTTTGTCGGCACAGCTAGTATTATATAGAAGAGGAATGAAAAGTACCTACTGATGTTAGTGAAAACATACAATATGGCTGACGACGGTTCACCATTAAAAGTAAGGAGTGAAAATGTTCACAAAGGGAGAAACTAGGGTATAAATATTCGGCACACGTCTAGCGGACTCGGGGTCCGCAGTTAAAAGGGGATTATGAGCGGAGTGGACAGGAAGAGGATATTACGTGCGATACGCCGTGGAGGCCCAAGGAGACATGTCGATAATCCATCGCGTACCAGGCTTTGTGTAGGCTTCTCTAATCTAACCCACTTAGAAAGGCTGAATGAAATAATTAACTTTGGTATTCCCTGGCCTGGCTGTCCACAAAGAATATACTTCACTAAATTTCGGGACTAATTACACAAATTGAATTTAAAGTATGTAAATTATATTGTATTATGGGTGTTAGTCAACAATACTAATACATGGATATAATACCAAAATAAATTAATAAACACTTAGACCCAAGAATGTTGTCATACAAATGTTTATCACACAAATGCCCCGTCGGAAATCGAACCCGGGCTTCGATTGATTAGTGGAGCTAGTCGTGTATGCTAAACCCTCAACCCCCAAGAAGATTTTTTTATTCGACTGCTTTTTTAAGTTTCATTACCTCCTTCCTTCCTTTGATTGCCTCTGTGGTCTAGCGGTTCAGTTGTTGGACTTGACTGCATGAGGTTCCGGGTTCGAATCCCGGGTCGGGAAACAAAAAGAAAATTGGGTTTTTCCAATTTTCTAATAAAAAAAATGTTGCTCGGGATTGGATATGTGCCTGGTTGGTGATAGGCTTGCCACCTATCACATTGTGGGACTTAGTGTCTTCGGCTAGTCGTGGGTGCCCTGGTTGTGCCTCTCCCTACTCCTTCGGGTATATGGGCGTGAAGATATTTTTTTTTCGTTACCTCTTCTAATAACGAACCGATTTTGATAGTTCTTTTTGTGTGGAAAGGTCCATGATTCCTAGGTTATCTAATATAAAATTGATAATGATCCGACTAATGGCTTATTAGCTTATACTTAATAATATGTAAATTTTCATTTTGAAGTGTTTATAGTCCCTTAAAGGGACAAAGTCCAGTTACAAGAGAATTAATTTACTTTTTATTGTTAAAATATATATCACCGGACATTCCTTTTAACACCTTTCTCCTAAGTTTGTATTAAGTACTTAATTTGTATTTTAACTAATTGTAATTTTTAAGAATATGTGCTGATAATTTAGTTTTATTATTATTAATTATTAAATATTATGAAGTATTATTACTATTAAATATAACTCAAAAACTGCTATTGGAGTGTTGACAAAATTTATGTGAGGTCATCTCAAAATCATTAGCTGTCATTCGAAAAAAGAATCAACAAATGGCTGTATGGTAATGCTATAATTTTAGACGGTGAATGATTCACAATAAAATTTAAATGCGAAAGTCGGTCAGTCTGTTACGCTTCACGGCTAAACGTCTGGACAAATTTTGATGTAATTTATAAATATATTTGTAAAGCATAAAGTTAAAGACTTAAATTCGTTTTTAAATCAACCTACATAGAACTATAGATAACTAAAAAACGATTATACGCTAAGAATCATCTAATAAACAAATGTAGTGCATATAAATAAGTAAATTTGATGAGTAATTCAAAAAGAGACCAAACTTTACTCAATTATAATTGAAATAAACGAGAAGCTCAGTCAAATAGTAAATTCAATCAGAGCATATCGAAAGTACGGCGTCATCCGAACAATTTCTACGATTGGAAACAGTTTTACAAGCAATAAATTCTTGCAACCCGCGTCGGTGGGTACAACATTTATTAGCTACAATCCAGATTAGATTAGCGTTGCATCCCCACAGTCCGGGACCCTTGGGACATGAAATTTGTCCCAGTAATGCGGCCACGCGCCAAACTAATTCGGAGGAGTCACATGACCCTATGTGATACGAATGTCGCCTCAGCACTGTTTCATTTTAATTGAATAGTGTGGGGTGTTATTTTCTAGATCACTTTGCATAATTGTAGATTGTGGTACTAATTTGTCACCATTTTGCGATATGTGTCTAAAGAGATACTGAATGTTTCTAATTTATATGTTTTTATTATAGTTGTTGTATTATAGTGTAGGTGAGGTGGTTTTGATTTATGATGTTTGAACAAATACGATACAAGTGATCGTATTTTTGGCCAGAAATATGAATTTTTCATCACAAATAAAGCATAAGTAAATACCATTATTTCTTTAAGTCAGTGAGTAGGTAATGTTATGTTAATAAGAAATGATAGAAAAGAAAGAAATGATAGTACCTAAACTTATTATTGCAAGTAAGTTTGGAAGAGTACTTAATCTATAGCTAGATTGAATGTTGAAATGATATAACTTTACAAGCTTCGTTTGTAAATATCAAGGCTTCTAAGAGCTGAGATTAATTTTCATATATTTAGATGTTTTTTATGATATTGGAAGGCAAACAAGCAGACGGATTTCCTGATATTAAGAAATTCTCGCCGCCTAGTGGTGGTAATGGTGCGTTGCCAACCTGAGGCTAGGATGTTAGACCTCGAGCAAAAATAAGTTAACCGGCTACCTTACCCTTCAAACCGGAACACGTCATGACGTTATAGCGGCAGGAATAGGTAAGGCGGTGGTACTAATCCGGGAGAGTCGCTGCGAAACTCTACCACCTAGTCAGATGTTACGGTGTTAGTGACGGTAGGCTTATGCTCGACTTCTACGAGCTGCCTGGCAGGAAGGCAGACGGTCTATTCTGCAAAGGAGCCTAGACCAACACGATAAAAATGAACTTTATTCAAGTACGAAATAACACCAGATAAGTTTTAATTCAATACAAAATGATACAGTAGCAAGTAGCAATATAATTAATATATTTTTTTTATGGCAGTGAACAAGCACGCAGCTCCTCTGATGGTAAGAGATAACCTTCGCCTATAGACAACATAGATGTAGGTGCGTCGCTGTCCTGTAGTGGGGTATTAACCCAGTTATGCAAATCTACCCCCTGCCTTGCTTCTAGACTGGAACACGACAGGGTCAGGAGTAAGGAGATGGATCCCTACCCGGTTAAGTTGCTAGACAGCATTCTACGTCCATTGGTCTTGTTCGTAACGACATTTTTACTTTTATTGGCTCTTAAGAACTGGTAGGATAGCAGATAATCTATTCTAAAAAGAAGATCCGGACTCTCACGGGGTGGAAGTAAATATAAATACTCGTAATTAATACTCTTCAATAAATTAATTTATGTTAATGATAATGTAAATATCTTTTTTAAAGACCATCCCAAATAAATAATCAATAAAAAAGAATAATATAATAATCAATTCAACTTTTGAAAATATAACATATCCCTTTTGTTTATTTGTAGGCGTTACAACCAACTCCATCTAGCGGCCATTGATTGGACAACGAAGACCGGTTTTCTTGACCTTAGGGATAGCACGCGGGAGTATCTTCGAAATCAACCAGATGAAGTTTTTCGTATATCCATTTCAAGCTTATTAGGATTTGAGTAATATAATTGTCATTAAATATTGTTACAGGTTTCCAAAATTATATTTGTACCATTATTAAACGCAATTTCTTAATAAAATATACATACTTGTGTCAAGATTAAGGTGTTTACGTTTACAGCCGTTTGCAACAAATTTTCTAAATAAATTCTAAATGCATACAAGAATAATATAAAAAGACGTAGGTACAATGTGTTAACACTAAGTTTATATATTATACATAATATACCTAGTTTCAATACCGAAGTATTTCAGTCTATTCACAAGATATACTCTCATATACCTCATATAAAGCCTCTACATATCTAGTTTTCAGCAGCATGTTTGACTACTTATGCCTATTTCTTACTTTAATGCAATTCATCTGCTTGTTGTTTTATTCCTAGGCACAAAAAAATGTATTTCCGATTATCCGGATTTTTGTTTGCTAAGCCAACATTAAAATTTGGTCAAGTCAAACCGGAAAGAGAAAAAGAGGAGATAAAAAGGTGGAACTAGAATAAATAGGTCCTTTCATTAATGCGATAGATATGGTTTCGTTATTATTTATAAGATATATCAATCAGAAAGTTACCGCCTAGTTATCGCAAGACCACATAGCGATCCGGTGTCGAACTTGGTTTTTAGAGGTCCCGGGTTTGATCCCTGTCCAGTTTGTTGTTGATCCCCGGCCAGATCCCCGACCCAAACAACTGTTTAAAGTTTTGATATATAGACTATTCAGAGTTTTGATTAACATATTCTTTGGTGTTTTGAGATACAGATTTGTTGGAATTTTATTTACTTATAATAATAAGTGAATATCCCAGGACAAGTCGCACAAATTGAATCTAACCTCAACATAAGAACATTATATGCTTGTGGGTGTTAGTCAATCATTCTAATACATAGAAATTCTTAAATAGACACCAGAATAACTTTAGCAAACATTTGGGCTTGGAAATGCAGAGATCTAAATGTTCATCACACAAATGCCGGCCTCGTCGGGAATCGAACCCGACACTCGTAGTTGGTCAATACAGTTACACTTGTAAGCTAGCTCCTCGACCAAGAAAGCGGTCAAATTTATTAACCACACAAAATTAGTTTGAACAAAAGACGAACTTATTGCCTATGGTACCCTCCGCTAGTCAACCTTTGGTCTACAGATAGTAATTGCGTGAGAAAAGGGCGTGTCTGGACAACCTCCCAGGACGCCGGATGCAAAGGGACGCCTGCTGTATCATTAAGCAAGGCCAATATGGTTTAGTTTTTCTTAAATATAGAATGAAAGACGAAATGAAAAAAACTAATATTTACATAGTATATGTATGTTAGTATTTAATATAGAGTAATGTTTAGTAGGACGCCTGCTGTATCTATATAGTAATGTAGTATATAATAATACAGATACTAATGTATCATTTAGCAAAGCCAACATGTTTTAGTTTTCCTAAATTTAGAATACTAGTAAACTAGATAATAAAAATACTAAAAAGTAAACTTTTGTTAGTTTCAAGTAGACGTTATTTTAAAAGATATTTATTCATCTTCAATACATGTGTTTATGGCCTAACTTCTCCTAAAGGGTTAAATTTTATGTGTATATATTTCAATAGGTTCCTACATGATTTTTGAGATACAATTATATCCGGTAGGAGGCGCAGCTATTGGTACGTAACCAAATTAAAATAGTTCGCTGAGGACAACTTGTTTTGTTATGTTAAGCTTTGCAGGTTTCGTATGGATATTAATTGCATTTACTGGTTTCAATTGGTGCTCCTTAGAGAATGAGGCTAAATATTTAAAAAAAAATCGGGCAAAAGGATCTTTCATTCTGACAGTTAGAATGTCAAAGATAAGGCAACGTGTAGTTCTCTTACTCGTCTGTGGATAAGGCATATACAGTCGCAACAGTTTACGCTATAAATATACAGCTTTTATTATAGCTATTCAGTTTTAAATTTATTAGCTTCGATAGCATTTATGGCTTTGTGAGGTTACAAAGTTTAATAACCACTTACCCGAATTGTTGATGACAGGGTTCGCCACTGTTGTTTTCTGATTTAGAGGGACAGGTAGCTGGTGAGCTCACACAGAACACTGGACATTCCAGCTCCAGCTTATCAAAACATCGACATATAGGCGACGGGTGATTGTCATTGTCAAGAAATCTGACTTTTTTTTCTTAATAAAAAACAATTGTGGGATTTAGTATAGTCGGCTAGTCGTTGGTGCCCTGGTTGTGCCTTTGCCTACCCCTTCCGGGAATATAGGCGTGAAGATGCTTTAATAAAAAACAATGCACTTTCGGTAGTAATGGTCCAGGTCCCCCTGCTTAGAACGGTATATTCTAGATCTGCTTTCATGTCTGGCAGTAAGTAAGAGATGAGCACAAGTTGAATAGGTAATTAATAGACTCCTTGTAGTAGTTGCGACTTTTTCATCAGATCAGCTAGTAATTTTAAGGTAGCAAATGTACAATAATTTGCTGTCTCCATTTATATATGGGTTCACGACCGAAAAAGTAGGCAAAGGCACAATCAGGTGCCTACAACTGAAGACATTAAGTCCCACAATGTGATAGGGAGCAAGCCTATCATCAAGTAGTCAAATATCCAATCCCGAGCAACTTTTTTTATTAAAAAATTGGAAAAACCACGTTTTCTTATTGTTGTTCGACCCAGGAGTCGAACTTGGGACCTCATGAGGTCAAGTCCAACACCTGGACCGCTAGATCACACATCCGATTATTTTAAATATATTATAGAAGTTATGTGTCTCTTCATAGAAATGTACCTATTCAAAGTTTTGTATCGATGCTTTGTCGGTTTAAAGGGTTTGAGAGTGACAGAAGAAATCAACTACTTTACCTGTTTTGCAGCCATAATGATAATGCTTAGTACTATTGTATTTTAGTCGGAAGAGTAGAGTAGCTGGTGGATTTGCGCAGACCCTGCAACATGCAACAGGACGGCAACGCATCTGTAATATACGAGTTGCCTGTAGGCCACAATTTTCTGTTATCATCAGAAGAGCTATGTATATGCTATCTAACCCCATTTAAAGCCGCTTTCACAGCTTAAGAAGAATTTTATAATTTAGAGCCACAGTGTTCCTGAAGTGCATTTTTCTTGAAAGTAACATTGAACTAACATTATATCTTACTTTTTCCAACGTAATATTGTTTAACTGATGATATATCATATTATATATATCATTTTCCATACCATTTAAATAGATGTAAGAGGGCGCTAAAGGTGCCGATCGCCTTTGTATATTTAGATTTTAAGTATTTATAATGTATCTAATTTCTTTGTATTTGGTACACATTATTTTTTGTTACGCTCACTTAAAATGTTAAGATATTTTTTCAATAACTTGCTGTGTTACATGTTGTCCTCAGCATCGTCCAAAGGCCGTGAGGACCTCATACTGACTTTCCACTAGTAGTATCTAGTAATTGTTTTCTTTATTACCACGCTGTCGTTGTCTGTTCGAGTTATCTTTTCAGTTAGTTCGGCAATAATAGTCATTGTGTTTCAGGAGACGAAAAAGGCTTTTAATAATCATCTTCAGTTATGAAATGCTTATCGTAAGTGTTGTACCATAAGAAAATTCGTCTGCTAGTTTGCCTAAGAGTATGAAAACCAAGTAGCTCATAAGAGGTGAGAATTGTGGTTAAAACGCAAAGTGAGATGAGGCGAGACAGAATTCATGGAGCGATTTTTAATCGCGCCCGCGGCGGTCGCGGTTCTGCAATTTTATTTCAAAACTCACGAGATCTGTAATTTTTGCTGTCCCGCAGCCGCCGCGGTTGAAATTATCGCCCGCACACTTGGCGGTTAATGATCGCACGGTCGGCGGTTGCGGTTAAATATTCAGTACAAATAGCACAAAACGGTCGCCCGCCAAGCGATCGCAGAGCGCGCGGTTGCAATCCGCCGAAGCGGCGGAAGATCACCGCCCGCACGATCTACGGGCGGGCGACCGCTGCCGCGGGAACCGCAAAAAACCGCAAGCGCTGCGGATGAAAATCGCTTCGTGAAATGTGATCTTACTTTTTGCATATAATTCTACATTCTACAGAAGCTGTGGGCCCGCAACCGCAGCGGCTGCGGGTAAACACCGCGCCGTGAGGTCTGAGGCAGTAATCTGTCGCCATAGCGTTGGTCAGTGTGACATTTTGGTTAAGCAGCCGATAAACTTTGTTATGACTGATGTACAGCATTTCAGCCTCAGGCTATCAACGCACAATTATCGTCCTTGGTGTCAAAGGTGTATATAATTTACTTCCAAAAAATACCTCTAGTAAAATCCGGCAAAGAAGCTATAATTATTTATTTTATTTAAGGTTTAAAAATCATTTTAATAGTACCTACTGATACAGTAATAGGTAATATTAATGTAAGTTTAGATTTGTATAGATTTTTTAAGAAAAATGAAATTCGTATCGTAAAAACCACAGCTTCAAGATTTTATTTTAGTATACTCTATACTAAAAAAATTTAGAAGCCTTTTTATTTTTTTATCTTTGGAATTTTCAACCTAAATTTATTATTAGGTGTATGTGATTAACACATAATAATAAAACTTTAGAGATTCTCTGATAACATTATTTTTTTTAATTTAATGCTTTATATAGAAATTACTTATATTTTCCCATTTTTTGTAAGTGTGAATGAAAAAAAAATGACGCTAATTTCCATAACAAATCGAAAAACATATATTACCTACTAGCTGCTACCTGCGGCTTCGCCCGCGTTTTCACAGAAACCCGGTGTGCGATCGGGATTAAAAATAGCCTATATGTTAATCCAGGTCACAATCTATCTGTCTTCCAAATTTCAGACAAATCCGTTCAGCCATTCGAGCGTGAAAGAGTAACAAACATCCATACATCCATACTTACAAACTTTCGCATTTATAATATTAATAATAGGATTTTCGATTTGTCCAAAAACGTTAACATGAAACGGACATCATTTTTAAATTTGGAAAAGGAATTCCACCATTTTTCCAAACATAAAAAATACAAACAAATGCAACAAATTTTAACAAACATTTAATTTTTATTATTCATTAATATATTATTTATAATAGCTATACTTTAACTGCTAAGTAAACATACATACATCTAAGTGCCTGAACAAAAGGATGTTATTTGCAGACACCAACATTATAGTAACTATCTACAATTTAGTCACCTATATCACTATTTTTCTACAAATAACTAAGAGAACTAGTTAAATTTATGTTCTCTTTTGTATTGCACATATCACCTAAACAATAAAATCACTTTAATCGTGGTTTTCAGGATGTAAAACCTAATCAAAAACATATCATATGATTTTGAAGAGGTTCATATTATTTAGACCCATACACACAGTAATATTTAATAATGATGTGTTAATTAAATCAGAAATATCTTTTTTGAAATTTCAAATTATCGATGACTCTAAACATCATATATTTTTGTCAAGCCTTAGCAAATGACGTGCATAACATCAACATCTTCAGAACTAGCTACTAACTACATTACTCCAACTCATTTTAGGAATTTTCTAAAGAAATTAGGAACATAATTACTTTAACTACAACAATAATTACAGTCTTAAATTATTTTTAAATATATCATACACTATAATACAATTATGCATCAACGACAGCATCGCTGACATTCACTTCAATACGGTCCACACCTAAATAATTACAAATGTTAAATACAATCACTATGAAACCCGCCATGAACTGCAAATCAACCGCGATAGTCTAAAACCAGCATTTAATATTATTATAGAGATCTATAAATCTGTAGAGATCGCTGATGAAACCCGTCTAATTTACACTAAGTAGGGCTATGTGGTGGATGAGGTGTGTGCGATGGGTGTGTAGGATGAGGATGAGGACTGGCATCACGAAGAGAATCCGGTGAGGATCCTGGTGATGTCCGTCGAGGTGGGTACGGAGAAAATCGATGTTGTGATAGCGATGCCGCTGGCATACCACCTGGGTATACAGGTCTTGGTAGTTGTAGACCTGAGCCTGAAGCGAGGTGTTGTTGAGCGAGCAGTTGTGGGGCCAGACATGCCCATTGTCCCCAAAGGGCTGCAGCGGGGACACCATACAAAGGATAAGCCGCTCGCAGGAACAACTGAGACCGTGCTGCTAAAATCGCCTTTTCTTCTAAAGTCAGATTATTATTGTGTTGATCGAGGTCAAAAGGCCGCAGTGGAGATCGTAAGTAATGTTGCTCAGCCAGCATAGACTCCATTGTCTCTCTGGAAAAAGAAGACATTTTCGTTAAAATTATTGCTAAAGGAAATAACTTTCATAAAATTAATTGTCGTATCTACCTAGGAATGGCAGCGCTGAAGCGCGCGTCATCGGGGAAGACAGACGGTCGTTCGTGCTCTCCCGTGATATAGAATCTCAAAAAGAAAAAAAATCAAAATAAAAGACTAGTCAACATAAATACTAATTATAATAAAATTATCTTTTTATTTAATAAAAGTGGCGAAAACGATTGTATTTTTAAATGTTTGGATATATCAAATAAATCCTACAAATAAAAAAATAGACTGATTGTTAAAAAACTAATTTTGTAAAATACACTTAATTAAAGACAATATCATTATGTGTGATGCAAACATGTTATTCTAGTGATCCATACTTATATTAAAAACTAAACTGTCTATCTGTTTCTTTGTCGGTCTATTGCTCTTTCTTGACTAAATATGAATTTGATACGCATACAGGCAAAAATCCGTTTATTTTTTTTTAAATCAACCGCCAAAGACTATAATATACAGACTATATCATAGGGGACGAAAACTCGTATGAAAAGTGTTACTTTTTACGCTGACTTTGGCAAACAGCTAGTATATTCATTCTATAAAACATAAAACTATTGTCTTATTTGAACTTAACTAAAAATATATTTTGACATTATTAATATCTTTATGATGATTAACAATATGTATAATCCCATTTCTGTTTATCTCTTACATAAAAAGTAATTAATAGTAAATGAAAATGTGAACGTTTTGAAATGAAAAAAAATTCAATATAATGGATATAGTTAAAAAAAAAGACGATATTAATGAATCGCAATTTTCATCTGAATTGACTGGACTATAATCAGAGGATCGATTATCAATTAGTACGCATAGACGTACGTATTTAAACGGTACTGTCAG
>NJDC01002342.1:28652-80056 GCA_002245475.1 Calephelis virginiensis
TCGCTGCGTTTGTTTGAGAGCGTGTCCAATGGTCGATTGAGATCATGATATATACCAAATTCTATCTTAATGGCTTTTAATACATACTTGAAGGTTTTTGTTTTATAACAGACTTAACAAACAGTTGTACAGTTATCGACAACCGTAGTGTCTAATGCCATTTTTTTTACATACATATTTCTATTGTATCTGTTACTCAAGATTTATTATGTTTCTTTTTCTCAAGTTCGTTATGCTGTGTATTTTACTTTATGTTTTTATTTCTTAAACAAGTCTTCTTTCTGAGAATAAAACTTTTATGCGTCTATGATAAAATCATATAAATAAGGCAAACGTCAAATTAATATCGTGGGTGGGCACTGGCTTCTACAAAACAGTTTTCACTAGTGTAGATATTAGAGGTTAATCTAATGTATTGAAAAAATTTTTGAGGCAATAAAGATTATAATTATTATTCCAAAAAAATATGTTAGAAAGTTTTTTTAGTTTCTAAAATAATACAAAAAATACCAGATTACATAACAAGTAGGTAGATGTAATTGTAAAAATAAAAATGGTAACCTAACTGAAAATGATTACTTTAAAATGTTTTAAAGTAGAGTCAATTTAGTAGATCACATTTGACAGTTTGAAATGTGACACTATGTCTTTGTAATAACATTATTTTATTGTTCAAAGTTAGTATTTAATTAGATTTTCCTAATCTTTTCATTTAAAATACATAATATTTATTGTACTATCCTACTATTATATAAACGAAAGTTTGTTTGTTACTTCTTCATTTAAAAAAATGCGGAACCGATTTTCATAAAATTTGACACACTTAGAGGGTAACTGGAATTAACACATAGTATAGTTTTTAGTTAGTTAGTTTAGTTTTTTATCCCGAAGAAATGTTCCTGTAGGATCATTAACCACACGGGCAACTCGGATTATCTTGATATATACAAATTACGTGTCACGTTGTTTGTCCGCGATGGACTCCTAAACTACTTGGCCGATTTCAATCAAATTTACACAATGTTGTACACATTTAACTTAATTTTTTTTAGAAGTTTTTTTCACATAGCGAAAATGACAATCTTATTAACTCTTATCCTAATAACTTAAAGCTAACATATAACCAACCTCTGTGGTCTAGCGGTTCAGTTGTCGGACTTGACTGCATGAGGTCCAGGTTCGACTCCCGGGTCGGGCAACAAAAAGAAAATTGCGTTTTTCCAATTTTTTAATAAAAAAAAGTTACTCGGGATAGGATATGTGCCCGGTTGGCGATAGGCTTGTCACCTATCACATTGTGGGACTTATACTTCTTCTAGTCGAGGTTGCCCTGGTTGTGCCTCTGCCTACCTCTTCGGGGATATGCGCATTAAGATACTTTTATTTTAATCATTTATTGTACAGTGTTCTAGCTGCGCCCGACGAGGGGTCAGCTAAACACTATTAATTTGACCTAACTTGAAAGACAGGATAGCTTACATCTCAATTTATCTCGAGTACGGTATTACAGCTAGTAAAATAGTAATTCATTGTTTTAAATGTCAAAATAATGTATATATTTTGTTTTGACCAGTATTTACAGAGATTGACATCTCAAATCAATGTCAAATGTGATCTATTAAATTGTCTCTACTACAGTTCCTTTTGATTTAAGACTAAACAAGTTGAAATTCTTACCTTTCAAACTCTGTGAGACGGGAGGAATCTCGGAATCCTTTCGCAAACGGATTACTGTCAATTTTAAGTTTTGTAATCTGAAACAAAGAAATTTACAAGTCAGCGTCCTGTTCCTTTAACTCCTTTATTAATTAAAATTGAGAGGTCACAGTGGCAGTTCTTTGCTGGAAGTAAAACTTTTGCTGATGTTTTCTTTTATGATAATGGAAGACAAACAAGCAAACGAATTTCCTGATGATAAGATATGCATGCCGCCTAGAGACACCAAAGGTGGTAATGGTGCGTTGCCAACCTGAGGCTGGCATGTTAGGCCTCGAGCAAAAGTAAGTTTACCGGCTACTTTAACCTCCGAACCGGAACACGTCAACGGCAAGCATTATAGCATAGGTAAGACGGAGGTACCAATCCGGGCGAGTCATTGCGAAACTATGCCACCTAGTAGGATGTACCACCTAGTATGCTTAGTGACGGTAAGCCTATGCTCACCTTTTACGAGCCAGACAAGCAGGAATGCAGATGGTCTATTCTGCAAAGGAGCCCGGACACCCACGAGGAAAATGATGTTGTTATTTACAGGACCACAACGACTAGTGATCTCTCGCCTTAGTGGCCTAGCGGTCCAGCGTGGGACTTGACTTCTTGAGGTCCCGGGTTCGATCCCCGGGTTGGGCAACAAATAAAATCAGAAAATGTGTATTTTTAGTTTTATAATAAAAATAACGTTGCCCGGGATTGGATCTGTACCCGATTAGCGATAGGCTTGCCACCTATCACATTGTGAGACTTGGTGTCTTCGGTTGCAGCTCTGTCTACCACTTCGGGGATATGAGCGTGACGATTTTAAAAACCTTACTTAATAACTATAAACAAATATAAATCTATAAATTTTAAAGAAAGAAAAAATTTCGTCCCGATAGGATTTGAACCTGTAACCTTTCGTCTCAAGCCGACGAATGCTCTAACCAATTGAGCTGCTGAGGATTCAAGTCCCATGGCGAAATTTTTAATTCCTTTCTTACCCGTTATAGAAATTTATCCCAAGCACAGGGCAAGTGCTAAAATAAAAATACGTAAAGAAAATACGCTATTTACTTCATTTCGTTTTTTTTTTACAAATACAAACGGGCAAATTCTCTGATGATTGGTGTTTATCACCACCCATGGAGATACAAACCATTAGAAACTTCATAGTCGCGTTCAGAATCAGAAAAAACTTTATTCACTTGTGGTACAAATGGTACCTGCGCGTCGACATTTTTATAAACTAACACCGGACCGGAATCGCGGCCACACACTGAGTGCTAAGTTGCTGACCTTTCTGAGACGAGTATTTAGTATTTAAAGCTTCCTTATCCGATATTATACGACTTTTACGTTTAGATTATACGATTCCGATCCGGTAGTAAGTTATAAACATAGTTTTATACTTTTAAACGTCGGTGCTTGGTGGAACTCCATTCTAGACAAAATTTATTAATT
Source organism: Calephelis virginiensis (assembly GCA_002245475.1). Classification (NCBI taxonomy): domain Eukaryota; kingdom Metazoa; phylum Arthropoda; class Insecta; order Lepidoptera; family Riodinidae; genus Calephelis; species Calephelis virginiensis. The sequence goes on from NJDC01002342.1 coordinate 31,809, forward strand.
TCACTTATACATTCCATAATACAATTATATAGGGTTTCTGGTACCTAACGTATAACCTTTCTAGGGCGGCTTAAGTATATAAAAAGCACCAAATTTGCTCTGCAACTTTTATAAAATGGCAAAAAAAGAATTTAGTTCTCCATACAAAAAAACACATATACGGTGGAATTGAGAAACCTCCTCCTTTTTCGAAGTCGGTTAAGAAGTTCATCGTCCCTTAACATAATGTATGGAGAACCAATTTTTTTTGCGATTTTCTGTAAGTTATAGAACAAAGTTTTTTTTTGATGTACTGAAGCTAGCAAGGTTATACGTGAGTTACCAGTAACCCTGTATGTCATATACATAATATAGTATATGGTGGAAAGAACAAGTGAAATTAATAACCTAGAGGGGTGACTCACCCCAATTTTCTTACAGAAATCACATTAAAAAATAGCAGAACAACGTCTGCCGGGTCAGCTAGTCATTAATGTATCACTCGTAAAATACTGAAATAAATCATGACTAACCTACAAACACAAATATGTTGTCAAAATGTTGTGATAAATAAAGCGAAACAATTTTTATTGATTTAGGTTAAAGCGAAGGTGTTAAAAATGTGTTTGGCAGAGGCAAAGATGAGGATTCGCCCCCTCGCTGTGCAGCCTTCCCCGCTGAGGCTTCACACAATTCTTGTTATATTTACGACATTCAAAGAGTTTGAGAAATCCAGTTTTTTTATTCGAATTATTTTTTTATACCCGGGTTCGAATCCCGGGTCGGGCAACAAAAAGAAAATTGGGTTTTACCAATTCTCTAATAAAAAAAAATGTTGCTCGGGATAGGATATGTGCCCGGTTGGCGATAGGCTTGCCACCTATCACATTGTGGGACTTAGTATCTTCGGCTAGTCGTGGGTGCCCTGGTTGTGCCTCTGCCTACCTCTTCGGGGATATGGGCGTGAAGATACGTTTTACGTTTCAGTTTTTTTATTTGATATGACAAAGAACAAACTTTGACGGTAAGAGATTACCGTACCGTATTACCGTACCAATTACCGTATATACGTATATACGAGGAGTTGGACCTTGTAGATTCTACTACGTTTTTAGGAATAACAATTAATAAAAAATTGCAATGGGGCCCGCACATTGATAAATTTGCAATTAGGTTAAGCTCAGCAGGGTATGCTGTTAAAAAACTGAGACAATTAACTGACGTTGAAACCGCTTGGATGGTTTATTTTAGTTATTTTCACAGCATCATGCCGTATGGAATTCTTCTCTGGGGGAGCTCTGCCGAAGTAATACTATATTTTATTACAAAAGAGAGCCATAAGGGCAATTTATAACCTAGGCCCAAGAGTTTTCCTGAGAGAAAAATTCAAAGAAATCAAAATTCTAACTTTAGCATCCCAGTATATCTTTGAAAATTTAATATATGTTCACAGAAATTCAAGAAATTGTGATATACACTGTGTCAATACAAGGAATAAAAATAATCTTGGTGTGCATGTGTCTCGACCCCACAATGGCTAACTCTACAGAGTAAGCCATTGTTTCATGGGCCAATGTATACAGTTCTACAATAAACTTTCCAACTATATGAAATAACTTCCAATTAATACATTTAAGATTAAATGAAAAGGGTTATTATAACATTGCTGAATATTTAGCTGATAAGACGGCTTGGGATTAATTGCTCCTCATTCTAATCTCTTATAAATATAATGTATCATTACATTTATTATTGTAAACATATTTCAAAATAAGAAAAAAAAGACAAGCCCGCTGAGTTTCTTGCCGGATCTTCTCAGTGTGAGGCCGCGTTCCGATCCGGTAGATTTATTATTGTATAGACGCGTCACAGGTGTCTCTTGTAGGTTAACGTAAAATAAAGATAATTTATTATTATTATATTATTACATATTTGTTTTTCTCTGTTTTCACCGGTATATTAGTGTACACGGGCCTAAGCCAAGTGCACATCAGGCAAGCTATTACTTAAAGTCCGTTGTATCACAGCATGATAGTTAGATACTGCTGTAAATAATGAAATTTGTTGAGTTATTGAGTTTTCCGGTTCGGATTGAAGGAATTTACGGACGATACGGCAAGTGTTCAGAATAACAGCTTTTTGGAGTAACTTGTAGATGTTAGAGTGAAGGTTGATAGTTTAGATTGATGCAGTTGCTTGGGTATCACTCCTGTTGTGGAAAGCACTATTGGGATAATAATTACCTTTTATAGATGCCAGAGTCTAGTTATTTCAGTTTTTAATTCCGTGTATTTTGATAGTTTTTCGGCTATGGTTGATTGTATGTGTGTTAGGTACAGCAATATCTATTAGATACCCAATTTTTTATTTTTATCAATAAGGGTGATGTCTGGTCTGTTGTAGTGTATAGTACGGTCGGTTAGAATGGCCCGGTCAAAGTGAAGTTTACATTTAGAATTTTCTAATACAGTATCCGGGTTATATTTATAATAACGATAAGTAGAGTTAATTAGATTCTGTTGGTATGCTAGGCTTTGATGTATAATATTTGCGACTTGGTCGTGTCTGTATTTATAATCGGTTTGGGCTTTACATGCTCCTGTTTTATGTTGAATGGTTTCAGGGTTACTATTGCATTTCCTACATGCATCGGATGCTAGATTTTTTATAATATATCTTTACTAGTTTCTGGTTTCTACTACTTGGTCCTGTATTGCTAACATAAATCCCTCAGTTTCAGGGAAGAGCTCTCCATGGACCAGCCATGCGTTCGATGCTAATTTGTCGACGTTAGGTTGGCTTAGGTCATGTAGATGTCTTCCATGCAGAGACTTTAAGGCCCATTCGGCAAGTTTTATCTTATTGTCGGTCTGTTTCTCATTATTTCGCGTTAATTTATCCTGAAGATTTAAAGGTGTTAATTTATTATCATTGCAAACTATTGCTTTATGAAGAAAGGAGGATTCTGATTTGGTTAAGAAATAAGTTATGAGTGTAGTGATTTGTTTGCTGTGGAGGTTTGAAATGTCAATAAGTCCTCTTCCTCCATCTTTTCTGCTAAGTGTTGGTTTTTGTAAACATGATCTCGGATGGTGTCAATAATTTGTCAATTGTTATTTTATCACACATCAAAGTTTTACGTATGCAACTAAATTGGAATTAAATGGAAAAGATTTTAGAACGATAATTTTTTTAATACAAAAGTTCTCTTTCTTCGCAAGACTGTGCCGCTCGTCTTCAAATGTTTTTAGGGGAGAAGCACCTTTTTTGAGCACCGTGAGGCTATGGTTTCCTGAATTTGAAAAGTAATAAACTTAATATTTTGGCCATAACATGTTGCTTTTTTAAGTTACGCTAAACTTGTAGTGTGACCTACGTATGTGCATCTTCAATCTTTGTCCCAGGTTTTGGGCCTAATTTGTAAGCCTACTTGCTACTTGCTTGCTAATGCAATATCAAATTAAAGTTTAACCAATGTTTAGTGGTTACCATAATTATCCAAAATATATATCGGAAACTATGTAGCTCATAAATTACTGAAGATCTTTGGTGTAGCTCGAATTAGCTGACTGACATGTCACTGTCATTATAAGTGACACAATTGGAATACATTCGTTGAAGTAGTTGCTCTTTCTGTTTCTCTATAAAGTTTTTTTTGTGATTGTTTTGTTTTAAAATTGAATTATGACTATTTCTTTTCGCTGTTCGATCCGGGGTAGATCAAGGGTCCACATGGAGTTAAGTCCTACACCGGACCGCTACAGATGCGGTCATCTATAAAATCCATCTTGAAGCATATTTTAATTCCATAAAATTCATAAAGTTCGTCCTGACGCGAGTTTAAAGTTTTTTCCCATTCCAAAAAAAGTGCGCAACGCCGCTAAAACTTTCACTTAAAAAAATAAAATAAATGTTACTACATTAAGCAGTATATTAGTAGATTTAATCTGAAACCCATTTAGTCTATCTAAAGATTATCGACGAAGCGTGAATTTAGTAGTATTCGCAATAAACAAGTCATCGAGCGGCCATCGAACATGTGTCAATCTTTCACCAATGCGTGAAGCGAGGGCCGGTGACGCGCCAGTAATTATCTGCTGAACGATCCCTCAGAATGCCAATCTTTTGAACTATGCTAACAGCCATGAGCGCTCTAAATAACTATCCCAATACAGTGACTTGGTTTTGTTGCAAAGCTGCCAAAAATATTAACAAAAATGTCTATAGTCTAATGGTAGTAAAGGCATATTTTTTTTTGACAGTGGAAGGCGAAATAAGCAGACGGATTTCCTGATGGTAAGAAATTCACGCCGCCTAGAGACACCAAAGGTGGTAATGGTGCGTTGCCAACCTGAGGCCGGTATGTTGGGCCTCGAGCAAAAGTAAGTTTACCGGCTACTTTACCCTCCGAACCGGAACACGTCAACGGCAAGCATTATAGCATAGGTAAGACGGTGGTACCAATCCGGGCGAGTCATTGCGAAACTATAACACCTAGTAGGATGTACCACCTAGTAGGCTTAGTGATGGTAAGCCTATGCTCGCCTTTCACGAGCCAGGCAAGCAGGAAGGCAGATGGTCTATTCTGCGTAAGCGGTGGTAGTGTACGGTAGATAGGATTAAAATTAATCTGCCTTTGAAATGATTTGTAATGAAGCTTATCAAACATACTAAAAGTATAAATAAGTGTCAAATTTTAAAATGTATATAAATATTTAATTTCTCTAAATTTAAGTAAATATTTGCACACTACAATGTGGTAGAATATGTTGTATGCTTAAACATCGTTTTAACAACTTTTTAACACATATATTCCGCAAATAAATAGTTTTCATTTCATTTCTATAATACATGAAGGAATTCAATGACTAATGTTCTCAGTTTTATGAAAATTGTTTCCTGTTGAATAAAAGCTTAAAAAAACTATTATCATAATAGAGAAATGTTTATGTATCTGTTTGAAGTCACGCATCAAATCCCGGTGATCCAGCAAATAGCTTTATTAACATCTTCAAGCATTGTTTTACATCAAAAGGAGTGATAAATTTACAAAAATATTGACACTTTCGTGTCATTTAATGTTCATAGCGTATAATTTGTAGCTAATGATTACGGAAATACTTTAAATTTATCTTTATCGTCTATAATCTTCAACCAGCCGCGTACTAAACTGGGTCTAACGGACCTAAGGCATCTTTAAATGATGTTTTTTTATTAGCTACGATGAAACTCTTTTACCTCGTGTTTTATAGCAATTAACCAGTTTAACATCTCTTTTCAGGCTTTACCAGTCTTAGTTGGTAATTTATGGTAGATAGGGATAAATTAATTTACATTCTAAAAGTTGTGTGTATTAATAAATAATCATATAATCTCAAAACAAACAAAAAACAGTGTGTAAATAGTAAATCGTGAATAAATAATTAAAAACATATTAAAATATTTGCACACCACAAGTTGGTAGAATATGTAGGAACGCTTAAACAATTTTGTAACATCTTTGTAACACTCATATTCCGCAAATAAATATTTTTTCTTTCTTTCTTTCTTTAGTCTTTACGTTTGTAAGCATATTAATTAATACTTTGCGATTAATATTTTTTACTAAATATATAATATATTTAAAATCCAATCAGGAAACAAACAATTAGTCAAAAATAATACAAGTAGATTAACATTTGTTTTTAAATTAAAAAAGTCTAAGCGATCTATAAGTATCTATAAGTGCGACAAGTATTCTTCAATTTAAGACGTTTCTTTGATTGTTTTTTTAAATTGCTAAATAAAGGTCAGACATATTTTAATTAAGTAATGTTTAACATCCAAAATCTTTTTAAATAACAAAAGCCTCATGAATTTATTTTTGGTGAATTTTGGTGTCACTTGTCCAATTTATTTCACATTTTTACAAATTAATTTAGCTTTATAAGACATCATTTAATCATAATATGTAAAACAATTTACAGATCAGTTCATTTAGACTGACACCTGTATCTTGTATCTTTCTTTCCTACAGCGCACGCGGAGGGTTAACAAGTTTTATGATTTCTATGCCATAAACATATTATTGAGGTTAAAAGTTTCTCTTGAATCCCCATTAGTGCGTTGTCATCCTGACGTGAATACGATTTAAACGACACAATGAGGTCTCCGCTAACACAGTACAGATGTCCAAGAAAACTTGTTTCTTCGCCCCTAGAAGTAAACACATGTCGAAGGTTACATAGCTACTTAGACTTGCACACCCACCAAGAAACCTATTTGACTACAATAGCTTAACTACGCACCATATTATGTAGAAATAGTAAGTAGTCTTGGCAGATCAATTTAGTCAGAATTCTGGTATTGTTTAAACTAACAGCCGCGCTTAAAAACGTCATTTATTTTTTAATCGATCATTAAGAAGAACATTTTTAAAACAAAATTGAATCCTCATTTCGCATGGACATCGCATTTTGCTTGAACAGGTGAAATTTTGCTAATTCTTTTTTTACTGTGTTAGTTATTGACAAAAGGTTCTCATGAAAAGGAAAACCGGGAAAATTGCAGGGAAACTAGGAAAAACAACACTTTAATGTTTCTTGTTCCAACTGCTAGTAGATGTTAATATTAAGCGGTACGAAGTTCGCCCAATTGGCTAGTCTTATAAATTTCAATGAAAAACACAAAAAGTATTTAAGTATACTTTAAATACGAGTATACTTTCAAAAACACAAGAGGTGATTGAGTAGATATACTTTATTACGAGTATACCTTCAAAAACACAAAAGGTAATTGAGTAGTATATATACTACTCTCATTCTAAAGACATTCAATAGATTTAGTAGAAACATAAGAACGGGGCGCGTCAAAATAGCCTAATTTAAGTATCAACAAACGATCGCCTTGGGCGGCATGCCGCTCCCGTTCACTGACAACATTAAAGGCGCCTTAATGACATTATTTCTTGGCGGTAAACAAAAAACTTAACAAAAAACCACCCAGAAAAGATACTGCGCCGACGCACATGTACTTTAACACTAGATTTATTTATTCGTGTTACGATTTATGAGTTATCTTATTTTTGTTTTGTTATTTTGTATTCTAATTGTCATACAGGAGTGCTTTTTTCTTTTTGTTTTCACAGCTTCATTTTAGGGTTGACTAGAAGAAATTTCTGCAGTTATATCTTATATGCATTGCATTTTTATTCCCTTTGTTTTTTTATTCTTATATTTTATGTGGAACAACGTATTTAAAAAATCTATTCATTTATTCCTCTATACCAATAGGTAGACATTATTTGAAATTTTTGTCAGTGCTTTCGTTTCTTCTATTTAAGCTATAAAACGGTTCAACGAATTTGAATGATACTTTCACTAAAATATAGAGGAGGTTGCAGAGCAACATATACCTGGTTTTTATCTTGGATTTGGTATAAGTATCAGGATTTTTAAGGGCCAAACCACCTTTTGGTACCTACCCAAATGTAAATCGGATGATTTTTTTCTTGTACTATATACATACATACGAGTATACACACAGACATACAGGAGAATATTCATATACATGGATTTACTAATTTTTTTAAGTTATGGCTTTGTTATATTTATTTGTAGTAACAATTTTAGTGTTATATTTTTTTACTGATCTTAAGTTTAACAATACTAAACCTATTAACAACTGAAAATATGATCCAAGTAGTATAAAAATTGTTATTTATCTCTGGTTTTTTAAATAAATTTATGAGAACAATTGACGAAATCGGTCGAACGAAAAAATCATTTATTCAATTTTTTTAAACGAAACTGGCTGTTGATATTTTTATTTCAAACGAATTTTTAATCAAATATCACTTTTAAATCCTGGCGAAAGCACATTTGATCCTCACTGTGGTCTAAATGGTCAGAACAATTATCCAGATGACTCTTGACAATGTAACTATAGGTATGCTCAAATTTTTTCTTAAATACTTTTTTATTACAGGTATATATCTTATTAGTTTTGATTTTTTAAGAACTAGAGCACATTTGAAACTTTTTTAATCTAAATTTATTGATCAACTATTAAAGTTAAAACAGTGAAATCCTAAAAGAGGCCGACAAGAATATTTTTAAGGTGTGTTTCTTCTTATTAGACAAGTCATTTATTAAACTACTTCGCAAAATGAGGTTATATGTTCGACACCTATATTTTTTATGTATGTCATATTATGTTAATCTTCGTCATTTCGGAGCCAATATTATTTTATTTTAAATTTAAAAGAGCCCTTCTTGCAAACAGGAGACATTACCTCCAAGTCTGGATTTATCATTTTTTTTAGTATACAAAATGTATTTTTCGTATACTCATATTACATCGTAATGTTTGCGGTAATATTTTAAAACTAAATTAACTTCAAGGTACCTACTAAAACATCGGATAACATCTAATGACGGAATACTAAACTATAAAATAAATAACGCTGCGTTGTTATTTGTGAAATAATTGACCATTTTGAAATATACAAACATCTATATATAAAACAGAAACAGGTTTGTTACAAAAATTGTAACTCGAGATCTGCTGGACCAATTTTCATGGTTTTTGATTCGTTGGATTTGTTTCGGCCACGAATAGCAGAATACACGAACGATATATGATAGGGCACGAAAGATAACTCAACGAATATATAATTATAAAAGATCTATAGTATATATACAAGAAAGTCGTGTTAGTCGGCCGATTAGGTTGATAATTGATATGGAGGTAGCGTAAAACCGGGAGGAGAATATAGGGTATATTATATCCCATACAACAGCGAGGAAGTAGGAAAAGCATTTAATTTTTTTCTATACAAACTGAATGGGCGGAACGAAGTTCGCAAGAACAGCTAGTTTTAGGTGAAGTTGCAGAACATCCCTAGTAGGTGCCTAACATCAATCTTATGTAACTGCTAAAGTCAGAAAATTACAAGAATAAAACTTATTTGTTTGCGGAACATCTGTGTTATTAAGTTGTTACAAAGATATTTAAGAATACCAACATATTAAACCACATTTAAACATAATTTATTGACTTAAATCAGCCATGTAGGTTAAGCCGGTAGACAGTAGAAGTTTTGATGTGTGTAGACGATAAATGTCTCCCTCAGGAAAGCCACCTCCTTTCATCGTATAAACTAAAAAAATGCCCGAAGCTTTAGGCAAAGGCACACCAATAACGACCACGGGACCCACGAATAGCCGAAGAACTAAGATCAAGAATGTAATAGGTAGCAAGGCTATCGCCAACTGATTGAACTCAGGAATTCAGCAGTCAAGTCCGTCACGGACTGCTAGACCACAGGAGCAATTTTAAAATAGGAGTAAGATTACCAATCCGATTCAACGTCTTTTATATAAGAAAATTAAAAATCACTATTAATTTTATTGCTCGATCCGGGGATCAAACCCGGGTCCTCAAAAAGTCAAGTCCGACTAAGTCCCGCTAAACTACAGAGGCCATATACATCATGAAAACCATATTAAAATGAAGATAAGAAATACTGATAGAAATAAAAATGCAAAAGTATGAGTAAAACTATAACAATAAAAAACATTCTCGTGTCATGCCAGGCGAGAGAACGGGACATGACAGAAACATTCCGTGGAATAAATAAATGTCAACTTGGCGCTGCTGCACGTTCTGTTGCATTTCTTTGATCGATGTCAACTCGTGAGGGTGACAATAAATAGTTGCTTCTTTATTGATACATCAATTTATTTTATGAATTGAAGTGTTTGTTGAATTGTATTTTAACCAACTTTGAAAAAGTATAAAAATGTTAGCCTTTACGTGAGAGGTCAGCGATAAATCACTCGGGATTTCTGATAGCAAGATGTTGCTGTGGCGATAGACACCATAGATGTTATAGGTGTGTCGCTGTCCTGTAACCGGTTGTTAGGCCAATTGTATACCAAATGAAATAAAAATGTATTTATTCACGTAGACTTAAATAAAGTTTATTGTGACGCGTCTATATAATTCTAAAAATTACCCGATCAGGTGGATCGGAACGCGGCCACTCACTGAGAAAATCCGGAAATGAATGATGAAATTAATATACTTTTGTAAATTACATATATATATAAGTATATTAGTATATATACAAAAGTATATTACATATAATATAATTAATTTGTAGAGATTAATGTGAGGAGCAATAAATCCCAAGCATTTTTAGGAGGTTAGGATAGATACCTCCAAACCGGAACATGATAGTTAGTTTGGCTACAGGAATAGTTAAGGCGGTAGATCCCAACCAGGTCAAGCTGCTGTATAGCACTTTACTATCAGCAAATTTCATTTTTTATATTTTTTAAATAATTTCTCTGACATTTCTGAACCGATTTAGTTTTTTTTTAAAGCGTATCTAAGGGAGTCCTATTGCTACAAGTCTGGATCTAATCATGGGATTCTAGGAAAATCGAGGTCAATACTCAATTTTGGTGTCCTTAGTTGACATAATTATTGAAATCAAAAAGTATCTAGCCCGCCCCGCCTTTACGCTCGCTGACCGCATTCGTAACAGTGAGATCCGAGAAACAGTGGGATTGAAAGAAAGTGTTGGTGTTAAAATGCGAAAGGGCATGCTTCGCTGGTTCGGTCATGTGGAAAGAATGACAGATGAAATATTGACAAAGCAGATATGCAATGCGAATGTGGATGGATGTAGGTACCCGGGGAGACCAAGGCTGACATTTCACGATCAGATCAATCGAGTATTATCCAAGGGTGGTGTCAAGAGTCTCCGAAACCGGCGTGTTTGTATGAAAAGGGTTATGAATGTGAAGGAAGCAAGACAGGTTTGTCAAGATTGTGAGGTCTGGCACTCGCTACTCTCTGCCTATACCGTAAGAGACTTGGCGTGAAGATATGTATGTATGTATCTTTCGTAAGTTAGATCAGGATTCAATTTTTTTTTCGTTGTCAAACTTTTTTTTATCATATTGGAAGGCAAACAAGCAGACGGATTTCCTGATGGAAATAAATTCACGCCGCCTAAAGACACCAAAGGTAGTAATGGTGTGTTGCCAACCTGAGGCCGGGATGTTAGGCCTCGAGCAAAAGGAAGTTTACCGGCTACCTTACCCTCCAAACCGGAACACGTCATGACGTTATGGCCGCAGGAATCCGCTGCGAAACTACCACCTAGTCAGATGTCAATGGTGTTAGTGACGTTAAGCCTATGCTTGTCTTTTACGAGCTGCTGGGAGGAAGGCAGATGGTCTATTCTGCAAAGAAGCCCGGACCAACACGGCTACGTTGATAGCTGTATTATTAAGATATACTTATCTTAGTTAAATACGCAATCAATTTGAAGACGATTCAAAACTCTTAAATTAATATAAACAGCATGGAAAACAGCATGGAATTATTTATCTTTTGGTTAATAAGTTTCAACTTATAGGTGATTGAATATTATCTTTTATAACTTGGTGATCACGCTCTTATGTAGTCATAACATCTAAAAATTAGTTTATTTTTAAGCAAATAAGTTTTAATAAAATGTTCAAACATGATAAAACGTTTAACAGCAGGATAGAAATTACCTTATTACATTACCTAAATTTTCAATCAAACTAAATCACTTTTTTAGTCATAAGAAACTAACATTAACTAAATTTACAAATTTTTTTGTAAATTTAGTTAATAGTTAAATTTAAAAGCTTTTTAAATTTTTATGTCTTATGAATTTCACTTTATTTAGATCTTAACTTTTTGAATACATTTGTTCTGTTGGACCGGACATATTAACTTGGTTTTTAATTAACTAGACTTGGTTTAACAAATATCATGTACAGACTAATCTAACAGCACTAAACGTGTTTTGTCTCTTTCTATTCCGTTCGTTGAAGAAGATAGCGATAAATTAAAATTAGTTTTTTATCAGAACTACCATTCTTTTTTGCCATCGTATTAGTTTTTTCTTTCTTTAGGTTTAGGCATTCACGTTAGTATTTTTCCATAAGTCAAGTAGAAATTTTAATCAATTTACCAAAATCGGGAACAAAATTATATTTAGTCATAAGTCATAAGTCGTCAATAAGTCATGTCAGGGGCTTGGGTAAAGCGGTGGCCTCATTACTAAAGCTCATATAGCGAAATTTAGCGGTACCGAGGAAACATACGACACGCTAAATTCTTCATGATAATTTCATTGGTGCACTTTCAATGAACAAAATTGTATAAAATGCCACCAAAATTGACTATTTTCACTCAGTATAAACACAAAATTAAATAATTATGAAAAAACCTCGACCATCTTTTCTCTAGATGGCGTCAAAACTAAATCATATTAGTTTTGTACTCGTTCAGTCGAAAATTCTTTTTTTAAAACAATAAACATTATCTATTCTAAATACAAACTCACTTCGCAATAACTCATAATAAGTGAATTTTTATGCAGATAACTTCCCTTCTGTAAGCATAAAAGTTGTGTAAATTCCCATATGTATATTAGCCGCGAGAGAACGTCTGATGACAAAGGTGGCAATAATAATTTCAGTGTAATAGCTCAAGCTTTAAAGTTCGTCAGAAATGTGATTATAAAAGGTTCCTACTCATAACTAAAGACGTTGATTGTGAACACTTCGCCGCGAAGACAATAAATCTAAAACGACTAACAGCTGTGGGAGCCGTAAATGACGTTTTCGAGAATACCGATGCTTTATTATTTTGCAAGTGCTCCGAAATTATGGATGATGCAGCGTGTGGAGGCACTGGAACTGCATACTTAGTTACGAAGAAAAATTTTTATGTCTGTAAACCGCTAAATACTTATACTTAGCGATCGTAGACATTATTTCGCTTATTGACTAGCACAAAATACTATGTTTTAAAAGCATTAGGCCCTTGCTACTCGGTGTACTGATTACTACTACTGATACTAATACTGATGCTTTTTGTGCTATAATTTCCGCTGATCTGTACTTGAAGAAACTTATTTTAATGTAGTACAAAATATTTTTTATGTTTCATTAAGGCAATACGGTTTTGTTTCTACAAGCTTTGCAATTTCAATTGGCAATGCAAATTCATTTTATTTTAGATTCAGTTAGTTACCGCCTCTGTGGACTAGGGGTAAAGGTGTTGGACTTGACTGCATGAGGGCCTGGGTTCAAATCCCGGGTCGGACAACAAAAAGACAATTTGGGTTTTCCAATTTTCTAATAAAAAAAAAATGTTGCTCGGGGTTGGATATGTACCCGGTTGGCGATAGGCTTGCCACCTATTACATTATGGGACTTAGTGTCTTCGGCTAGTCGTAAATGCCTTGGTTGTGCTTCTGCCTACGTCTTCTGGGATATGGGCTTGAAGATACTATCTTTTTTTCTTTTTTTTTCAGTTAGATTTACCATTAGCTAACCCGACAGATATTTTATTGTCTTAGATGTTAATTTTAATTTAAATCAACTTATTTGTTTCCTTTTTAGAAACACTCTCCTGAAAATTACAATTATTGTTTATATTTCCTAAAAAAGAAGATTTAAAAACGAATTCTCTAATCGTTCCGCAATGCTTGATGCTTGAAGAGTAATAGTGGTTAATTTTTACACATAAAAGTGGGATGTTTATTATTTATTACTTTGTTATTATTGTTTATGCTGTGTTACTACTTAACATTAATTAGTTTTATTGATTGGAGTATCATGTTTTGCGAAATACCTAGTAATTTCTTAATTATTTTGAAAAAAAACCTTTTGAAATAATTAAAAATGTTTTTAATACTTAAAATTTTTAACTTCTAATAATTCAATTAAACACACTTTATACGTCATATTCCTCTTCAAGAAGTTCAATCAATTGCAAGTTCTCTGATACTGAACCAATCGAAAGAATTAAAGATACGTAATAAAGATTGTAAAGATTTTCAGATATCTCTGAGGCAATTTTGATTAAAACTCGACCTATCCACATGTCTCAATTTTGCTATAAATTGAAATTGGTCTTTTGTTGTTACGTGGATGTATGAAGGTTTATGTTTTCTTCAATATCTTTCAGGGGCATCTTGAAGCCGTGCTAAAAGTTCTTTTATAGACCCGACACTCAATATCAAGTCGATTTTACATTCGTGTCCATAATTGCAGTTATAGATTCTTAAAATGAAAGAATATGCGATTTCCCACATCTCAACGTGAACGACTCGGTTGTTTACATTTATTTCAAGCATGAAAAATCTTAAAATTGTTTTGACATGCGTCAATTTTAAGATTTACATTTTGAATGACGTTGTCAGTTTGCAAAGATTAGCAAGAATTGATAACATGAGATGTTTTGCCACAAATAGTGCATAACGTCAGGCTGACATTATAGCATTTTTTTTTCAAATAGGGCTATGAAATTATTTGCAGCATTTTGCACTTTTAGTCATTTAATTATATTTTTAATTTAAGGAATCATCAGCAACAAAGAAGTGATTATAAACAGGTGAGCAAACTTACCGAAGCTTAAATAAATACTGTTTTAGTAACATTGTACCTATATTTAAATATTAATACTACCTGGTCCTGTGATTTCGTACCGCTTGACATTAACAGCTCTGAACAGTATATTTGGATTAAAGCAGAGTTTTCTCATTTTCCTTGAAATTTAAAAGAATTTTTTTGTCAAAAAATGTTTTTAAGTACAACCCAGGGTACCTCCGACTAGCGGAAGACACAATCGTGTAACGTTGTTTTTATTAGAAAATTGTCACTAAGTACTCATTTTCTTTTTTATTTTATATTTTCCATCGTCGGTTTTCGTTCTGTCCCCGACGGGGATCAAACCTTAGACCTCTAGAAGTCTAATTCCGGACCGATAGACCATGGAGGTGTTTATTTATATATTGACAAGGATTCTGTTCAGAGCCGCGGGATAGACAAAAAATCTTTAACTATAATATTTTAATCATGTTTTTTCTAATATAAAAGGTTGTAATTTAAAACAAAATTTCATAACCAGAAATAGCTTTAACTATAACACTGTTCGGTTTTTCACAAAGTATTTTTAAAACTTTTCTTTCATATCCACCCTTGTTCGTTGAAGCGCTTTTCGGTAGTGCCAGTCTGGCTACTCCTATCTATGTGTATTGATACTTTAGTCTATCTTTATTAATAAGACGAATACAAACCTTTACCGTTAGTTCTTCAGAGCACAGTAATGAAAACAGGAATTCCAGATTTGTGTATAACTTACAAGGGGTATAAAAGTTTAAATAGGTACAATAAGTGTAGTTCTCCTGAGGTGGCTGCGCAGACGCAATAAATTCAGGTCGGCCGCACACGACGGCTCTGCGTGACGTCACACCTCGCGTGATCGATGGCGACCAAGAAGGAGATCACGCTCACCACACTTAGCTGAATACCCCAAGAGGAAACGAGATACACTAATAATAAATATCACGTTAAATTATTTTAAATTCTCACAAGCACGTTGACTTCTTGTTTTTTTGAATTATGTTTGTTTCGTGATATCGAGCTATGTAATTGTAAAAATAACATTGACATTTTTATAGTACTTATGCTAATTGCATCTTTATATTTTGTCATGTTTATGGGTTTTCATTAAAACTTAAATAAGTGGGTGTCCACGTTCAGTCAGTTTGTGGAGAAATTAAGTAACCACCAGTGTAGCAATGACCATTAAAGCAAATGTTGTAATTGTGTCTTAAAACCAGCCATGATTATGTGGCGAACTATAACACGTCTTATTTCCTTTTTTTTTATTTGTCCCTTTCTGGGACCGGCTACGACCTTTAGGCTACGCTGCCACGTTTTCCGTATCAATAAATTCTTTTTTGTTATTTTCTTTAATTCACATGTTTAGTTTCATTTTTATAGTCATAAGTCGTTACAGAATGTCATGTCAGGGTCTTGAGTAAAACGGTTAAAGTTACTCATGCTCATTTTGTAAGATTTGGTAGCAACAAGGAAATACACCGTACACTAATTTTTTCATAAATATTTCACTTGTACATTTTAACTAAACAAAATTTTACTAATTAATTTTACAAATTAATTAATTTTACTCATATTTAACACGAAATTTATTAATTACAAAAAAACTTGTAACTTCAGGAATTTCAAAGTTAATGACTTTTGATGACTGTGGTCTTAGCTTCGGTTGTTGGACTTAATTTCATGTAGTCTCGAATTCAAATACATTTTCTATTAAAACAAGATTGACCGGAATTGGATATGTCAATCATATTGGGTGACTTGGCTACCTTTTTTTTTGACTACCTACCTCGTACCATCGTTTTTTTTTTGTTTTTTTTTAACCCCGAAGTGAGCAAATTATGTGTTTATGTCATAGATGTTAGTCAACGATACAAATACATAGAAATACTTAAATAGATAACAGAATAAATTTGAGAAACACCCAGACCCGGAAATGTAGACAGCTAAATATTCATCACACGATTACCTGCCCCCGTCGGGAATCGAACCCGAGCCTCGCGGTTAGTCAGCTGCGTTAGGCGTGTACACTAGCCACTCGACCAACGAGGCGTTTATGCCGGGGGTTAATTCATTCATAAAGTCAAAATCGTCACTTATTTGAAATGTAAGTAAGTATTTTACAAAAGTACGAGATATGTTATAGAGATTTATAAAACATCTAGGTATTGAACATTTTGTTTTAATATCATTAATAACACGCGTTGCCCGCGTAGTTAATGGTATACGAACATTTTTTCGGAATAAAAACTATCCTGTGTTAATAGAGTGTACCATCTATGTGTGTGCTAAATTTCATAAAAGTCAGTTCAACAGTTTTTGCGTAAAGAAGTAACAAACAAACATACAAACTATCACATTTATATAAGTAGGATTAAGTTCTATGGATACGGCAGATTAAATTGAGTTAATAAAACCAAAATCACAATATAAAAGAATGAATCAATTATTTGTAAGGAAAATGAAGAGCATGATAGGCGCGAGGCGACGCGGGGGGATATTTCGTGACACCTGACCGCGGCCATTTTGGTCCGTGAAATATGTTTATTTGTCATGGCTGCCCTTTGTTATTGAAATTTTGTTTGCTTTACCCTTTCTTTATATTGTTCGATTATGTTTAGAACTCGTTTCGACGCTCAATGTGAAAATAGCCTCGGATATTTTAGAATATTGATTGTTGATACTGAGAAATGAGGAATAAACTTCAATTAAGTAGCTATTGAGAGTGTTTACGTATAGCTGCGGTTAATCTGACGTTATTTTCGTGATTATCTTCCAACTCACATAAATGAAGGCATGACTAACAAAATTTCCTTTTCTAATCGCTATATTGTACTTTCTATAATACGTATAATGGTTACAAATACATTGGATATTGAGGTTTAGCTTTTTATAACGGATGATCAAAATACTTTAGGCCTGACGGTATATCAGCCACACAAGTAGCGAAAGGAATATCAATAATGAAATAAAAATATTGGTCAGTTTCTACAAATTTTAAAGAAAGACGCCTCTGTGTGGTCTAGCGGTTCAGTTGTTGGACTTGACTGCATGACGTAGCGGGTTCGAATCCCGGGTCGGGCAACAACAAGAAAAATTTGGTTTTTCCAATTTTCTAATAAAAAAACGTTGCTCGGGATTGGATAAGGGCCCGGTTGGCGATAGGCTTGCCACCTATCACATTGTGGGGCTTAGTGTCTTCGGCTAGTCGTGGGTGCCCTGGTTGTGCCTCTGCCTCCTCTTTGGGAATATGGACGTGAAGATACTTTTTTTTAAAGAAATAAAAAAATCAGCTCCAGACAGGATTTGAAACTGTACCTTTTCGTCTCCAGCCCCTTCGTTTCAAGTATTGGTTAGTTGGGGGACAAACCATGTGTACAATATACATCAATATTATAAATCAAGAGTCTCCGAAACCGGCGTGTTTGTATAAAAAGGGTTATGAATATGAAGGAAGCAAGACAGGTTTGTCAGGATCGTGAGGTCTGGCACTCGATACTCTCTGCCTACCCCATAAGGGACTTGGCGTGAAGATGAGTATGTATGTATTATAAATGTTAATAAAAAAGGAAGGTTAAGTCATATAGTTAAACCATGAGTAAATAGACTACTACTAAAGGTTACACTCCTGAAAAAGAACATATACTTATATAATATCCAAATATTGCTGACTTTCTCTAATGTACCGGCCTCTCTTTCACAGAGTCTTGTAAAGTCAATTAACAGAGTCAAAATGAAAGAGAGACCGGTACATTAGAGAGAGTTAGCAATATTTGGAAATGAGTTCAGGAATTTGTTAGGAGTAAAACCTCCAGTAGTAATAAGGCTTCATGAGTCAGACGTTATATTCTGTCAAAAGTTATATCAAAGAAATGGTCGGTGATAGATTGTTAAAAACATTCAACATTTGATCGCTTCAGTTAGGCGTGTACGCTAGCCACTCGACCAACAAGGGTCGAGTGACCAGCGTACACGCCTAACTACATCGACCAACCGCGAGACTCAGGTTCGATTCCCGGCGGGGGCAGGCATATGTGTGATAAAAATTTAAGTGTCTGCATATCCGGGTCTGGGTGTTTATCAAATTTATTCTGATATCTATTTAAGTATTTCTGTGTATTACAATCGTTGACTAACTTCGGGGTTAGATTCAATTTGTGTGACTTGTCCAGGGATATTTATTTAGTCAACGATCTATTGGCTTCTCATGATTTCACATTTCGGGGTGGACAATTAATACAAAGCGATAAATATAGGTGTATCTTATTTTTTGGATTAAATTGTAATTTTAATAATAATTCAAATCGACATTCATTTACTCGTAGTTTAAGTTATATAAAATCCATTTTCTGATTTAATCTCAATCCGCAAGTTTCATCTATAGAAGCAATCAATCAACCAAATTCACAAGTCATCGACTATTAAAAAACTCATTGTATTATAAACACGTAAACTCTTCCAAATATTGTCACCCCGAGGAATGCACATAAAGGATCGTTCAGACAGTTGTGGGTGTTAAATATTGAAGCAGGTTTCGGGAAACCACCCCGCGGCGAGCCTCGGCGACGTGGAGTCTCCTGGTGATAAATACAAAAACATTTCATATTTTTTCTTATCGGTTTTATCATCTCGTATGATTAAGCACCAATAATGATGTTCCATTTGAATCAATTTAACAAATACCGAATATAAATGTGGTGACATATTTTTTTCTATTTTTGTGGTTTGAAGTCGTTAAACTTCTATCACCAAAATACAGCAACACGTTACGTATTTTTTTATGTAAATATTTCGTTTTGTAAATATTCATTTACATTTATTTGTTTAGTTCTAAAATTGATTTTCATAACCAGACTAGATGTCTCGGTGGACTTACTACCCGGCCATTTTATCTTATTTTTAAACGAATTAGAAATAAGACGGAGGTTATATGTTCGACTCCTATATTTTAAGTGTGTTAATGGGAGTTTTGGCGCCATGGAGAGAAAAGATGGTCGAAGTTTTTTCATAATTATTGAATTTCGTGTTGATATTGAGGGAAATTAGTCAATATTGGTGGCATTTCGTACAATTTTGTTCAGTGAAAGTGCACAAATGAAATAATCATGAAGAAATTAGCGTATCGTGTATTTCCTCGTTGCCGCCAAATCTCATTACATGAGCTTGAGTAAACAGGCCACCGCTTTACCCAAGAGCCTGACATGACTTCCTGACGACTTATGACTGATGACTATTTAAAATTAATTGAAATTGATATAAAATTTGATGCAAATTTCTACTTGACTAATGGCTAAATACTAATGTGAAGGCCAAAACCTAAACAAAGAAGAAGAAGTGTGTTAATTGATTTCTCTATCATTTCTGAACGGATTTTACAAATTGCTTTTTTCCAAGGTGGTCCTATTGCCAACAAGTCTTGGTCTAATAAAGAAAACCAGGGTAATCGGAAAACTACATATTTTTGTGCCTAGATAATTTACTTGTTGAATTCGAAGTAGGTTTCTTACAGTTAAGAAATAAGGCAGAGGTTACATGTTCCACTCCTATATTTTGATTTTCATAACCAGACTAGATGTCTCGGTGGACTTAATACCCGGCCATTTTATCTTATTTTTAAACGAATTAGAAATAAGGCGGAGGTTATATGTTCGACTCCTATATTTTAAGCGTGTTAATTGATTTCTTTGTCATTTCTGAACGGATTTTACAATTTGTTTTTTTCTGAGGTGGTCGAATTACCATCAAGGCTTGATCTAATAATGGAAAGGAAATCGGGAAAATCACATACTTTTTGTGCCTAAATGATTTGCTTGTTGAATTCGAAGTAGGTTTCTTATAGCTTTAGTGCGTTTAAATTATTATTCGACTACTTATTTAAAAAGTTATTCTTCTATTCTACATTTTTATAACAGTTGAAAATCGGCGCATTCTCAATTTAAAAATAATTGACAACGCGTCTTTGTCACAAATATTATCACTGGCAATATTAAATCAATTTAACATAACGATTGTTTTAAAGTTTGTTCAGAAATAGTTTGTTTCGGGTTACGCTGATCTACAACTAAATGGATAAATACATATCTAGGTACATATACACAACTATCTAACGCCAAAGTAAGCAAATTCTAAACTTGTGTAATAAGTAAGTCAACAATTTTAAAACAAATATTTAAGCAGGTACCATAATAAATTGATAAACACCAAGACCCGGAAATGTAGACGTTCAAACGTTAATTTTTTTATGATAGTGGAAGGCAAACAAAGCAGACGGATATCCTGATGGTAAGAAATTCACGCCGCCTAGAGACACCAAAGGTGGCAATGGTGCGTTGCCAACCTGAGGCCGGGATGCTATGCCTCGAGCAAAAGTAAGTTTACCGGCTACCTTGCCTTCCGAAGCGGAACACGTCAACGGCAAGCGCTCCAACGTTATGACGGCAGGAATAGGTAAGGCGGTGGTACCAATCCGGGCGAGTCGCTGCAAAACTCTACCACCTAGTCAGATGTCACAGTGTTAGTGACGATAAGCCTGACAGGAAGGCAGATGGTTTATTCTGCGAAGGAGCCCGGATCAACACGGACAACTAAATTATACAAATGCCTGACCCCATCGGGATCGAACCCTAGTGTCGCGGTTAGTCGATTGATTTAGGCGGGTAGGTAAACCACTCGACCAACGATGCAGTACGTCGCAATTACGAAAATGTAGATGTTATTGATTTGCCTCCTTACGGTTTCGGCTGTCACGGTCCGAGTGTCAGCGTTATATATCGCCTAACGCAGGTGCAAACACGTTAAGTGTGTTCCCTTTGTTGTAAGGGATTGGGTTATCAGTGACACTATCTTCGACAAATGTTTTAGTTGTCAGAAATGTGACGTCAGCCAAATCGAAGCGCACCGGTTTTGTGATCAGAGAGCCGATATCGTGTTTGAGATTTGGACGTAGTAAAAGAGGCTTTATGATAAAAAACCTCGTAGCACCTTTCAAAAGATGACTTGATCGTTTTGTCATTTTGCTTATGATTACAAAATGTGTCATAACTGCATACCGGAATGCTACACAGTGCCACACGTTTGTTTATTTAATTCTTTATCGTATACACATATTAAAAAAATTGATAAATGAAAATGCATAAAAGTTGAGCTTATCTCTTAATGTACAGATTTCTTAAGCCAACCCTACAATTAAATTCTGTGTTGAAACAATGGAAGGTATCAATAAATAAATTTACCTAAACAAATACCCATAATAGTAATATAATAAGAACAATTAAAATACTTAAACATTTTTGTAACATCTCATTAACACACATATTCTGCAAATAAGTAAATTTTTTTTTTTTATTTTCAATAATAAGAGGGACATATAAAATTTTAACGTTAATTTATTTATAGGATAAAGATTACCTTTTTTAAAATGACGGCTGTTATAAGTTTTATATATCTGTGTGTGCGTGCTTACGTTCGCGTTGCATGCGTGCGTGCGTAAGTGCGTGCTTGTGTGTGTGTGTCTGTGTGTGTGTGTGGCATTATAACTTTTGAACGAATAAATCTATTTTAGCAGCTGCAGAAGACAAGATATCTAAATATTATCAAAGTTTTTAAAAATGAGACGAAAATTAAAAATTGAATCTTAAATATATAAATTCAAATAATAATATGTGAATTAGAAATTCAGAACGTGCATAGGTAATTGATTCAAATAGGTTTGCTCACCGTTGTGTTAGGATCAGTGGATATCAATTAAATGACTCCTGGGAGCCATTATCACAGAAAGCCGACTAGACAGAGCTGAATATCTAAAGCTAATTGTTTTAAGTTGTCACTACTTAGTAGGTATATTAGTGAAAATTTATCATCGTAGAATTTTAATAACTTAAGTTAAATTTATAAACTAGCCAAATTATCCCCATTTTCCCTTTAGTTTTCCCTGTTTTTTCGTCATAAGAACTGTCTCCTAATAATAAATAACACAACAAAAAAATGGTAGAAAATAATAAATAGGAATAGTATTGTCATTTGACATTATTGTATTTGTATAACTGTAAATAGTAAAAATAAACAATTCGATTATTGTTTTCTGCACTCACAATAGCCTGTTTGTTTTCTAGTATGGCAATACAAGTCAAAGATACACTGGAGAGAACTCTTAACGTTTATTAGGCTATTATGTTATAAAATTAATACGAAATCGCGAAACAATTCACAACTCCGAAATCCCTATAAAATAACATTTAAAGAAGCTCCAAATGAAGCCAATTAACGAACGAATGAAGATTTATGTACCGCGTTGTCGATATAAAATAACGTTTCCTTTATGAACCTCAAAACGTCCTAATTACTGCACGGCGCAAACAAAATAAGAAATTGTGAGACGCCCAAACGCTTTTGTGACAGGGCATTAATTGCTCGTGGCGACACATGCGGCAGAGTATTTCTATGTTCAGTTTTAGCGACAAGCGAAGCGATTAAAATACATGTCTCATCTGTAGCTAAAACGTGCTCTTGAAATGGTAGCTGGTAAGTTCGTACCTTTATTTTTATAATAAAATTTGGCATACTAGCCCTGGTTACCTGATGGAAAATAGTCACAATTGCCCATAGACATATACTACATAAAGATGACGATGCGATGTCACCTTTTTTAAATTTATTAACCATCTTAAATATCCTTTTTAAAACTTGCTCCTGAAATGGTAGTTGGGAAGTCCGTACCTTTACTTTTTAAGTTTTTTATTTATTTATTTATTAAAATTTTAAATAGTCACTACTGCCCATGGAAAACACAATGTTATGCGTTGCCAGCTTTTTAAAAGTTTATTTGCAATTTATACATTATTATATGATAATGAAAAAGTAAGTATAGTAATACTAATAATGTGATAGTAATAGCTTATTGTTAAATTCATATTTTGAATTTAAAAAAATGTACTTGTTACTTCGAAAAAAAATTGTATTCTATTAAGCATCCTAAATATTTAAAAGCTAAAACGTGCTCCTGAAATGGTAGCTGGTAAGTACGTACCCTTATTTTTATAATAAAACTGGCATTTGGGCTGCTGAGCAACTTGGCGAAAATAGTCACTACTGCCTATGGACATTAACAGCTTAAACAGTGAGATGCAGATACGATGTTAACTGCTTAAAAGTTTATTAACCCCCTCAAAACCCCTATAGCAAAGCTCTCTAAAAATACAGTTTGAGGAAGATCATTAGGTACTAAGTTACAAAAAACTGCAAGATAACCAACAGGTTAGCCATACAAAAAAGAAAGACTATTTCAAAGTTTGTCTGTTCGTATAAATGACATTCGTTTAAAGCTAAGAGTCGTAAACGCCCAGGTTGGTGGAAATCCTCCAAATGCCTGGGCATTGATAATGAAGTTTGAATCAAAATGTTGAAGGAGGCGCAATGTTAAAAAGTTTGACGTGTGTGCCTGTCTGTGGCATCATAACTCCCGAACGGATGCAGAGATTTTAATTTAGTTTTTTTGTATTAAAGGTAACTTATGTGCGAGTGCTCTTACACATGTTTGATGAAAATTGGTTTAGCCGTTTAAAAGTTGTGGTGGGTGAAAGTGGAGATTTTAACCGAATGTCTGCAAACATACTCGGTCATTTTTTAATTTTTTAAAGGGAAATTAAGTTCTTGTGTCGAGGGTTTTTTAAATTTTTAATTTATTTTTTCAATAATCCACTATGACTACGACCACTTCGATCGTGTATGGTATCGGCAAGAGTACAAGAATGTTTTTTTTTATCAAGCATAACTCGAAAACCACTAGTCGGATCATGGTAAAATTTATATGGGGCCATTCCAAACCACCTCTTTAATAATAACCACCAAAATCAAATAATTATTGGCCAAGTATTGCGTAACAAACATACAAAACAATCAAATCAAAAATCTCCGTCCTTTTCAGCAAAAATATATTTAATTTGCTAAGGGCCACTTTCACGGTCCTGGGTTAAGTATTTAACACTGAGTTAGCGTTTAACTAGGGTTAAACCACCTTCTATTTGACAGTTTAACTCAATATTAAACGTAACCCGAGAATGTGCAAGTGGCCTTAAGTATCTGCATTTTGCAAAATTAACAACAATCGCATACCAAATGTATATTTAACCGGGGTGAAAACTTTAGTCATCACCGTTACGCAGCCGTCAGACACCATTCGTCAGTCATCAGAGCCGCCCGCGTGTGGCCGCTTGATAGACAAAAATTATGTGCCACCTCCCTTTGTTCAGACTGGACATACCTTTCAGCGAGATGCAATTAGCATGATAAAAATAGGACCCGTCGATACACAGTCGACAACGCGCTGCGATTTCAAACGTTTCTTCAGATCTATTTTGAGTATCAAATGATTTTAAATAGCAGCCAAATTGTGTCTAGATTAAGAACTCGTTAGATAAGTGGTTGTTGAAAACTAGTGACTCATGTAGATTTTTTTATTTATATCGCTTCTAATTTTGGTATTGATCTGGTATTGGACACACTTAGGTCTTGAATCGAACCCAAGACCTCAGCGTGTCCAATACCAGATCAATAGTATTGGACACGCTGAGGTCTTCGGTTCGATTCCCGTGTCAGATAATAAAAAATGTGATTTTTCAATGTATATAGATAAAATGAATCCCGATTTAGGCGATGACCAAAGGAAATAGGGATTCATTTTAACACGCGTGAACGAATTGAACAATTTTGCTAATTGGTTTTTTGCTATGTTTATTATAATTATTAAGAGATAACGCCCACTTCGACGTTTAATAAACACTACGATGTTTTTTTAATCGTAACATTTGTACAGCTATCTTATTTGTCTGGTATTAACACTGGTATTTACATTTAATAAATCTATAATTTTCTGACGTGCATTATATTTCAGTCAGTCAGATGATGTCACTGTCTGTCTGTCTGTCACTGAAAATTTGTCCTAAAAATTCTCTACCTCAAAAGTTATAAATTGCTCGTATAATACATTTTATAAAATTGCAAATTCGATTCGATTGCCTCCTTTTTCCTGGAGTCGGTTCAAAAAACTTCACGCTATGAACAAGTCAATTGATTGAGTGAATACACTTAATTTCAATAAATTAATCATCCATATCGGTGATATTTAATCATAAAGTCCAGTAAAAATGAACACTTACAAGTTGATTTTGGTATGCGGTGACTGCGGTGAAGACGCACTCTGGGAAAATAAACGTCTTGAAGTCTTCTTGTTCGAGGTCAGTGATTGGTGCGTTCACAGCCCCCTCTCGCCGCAGCACCAAGTGTATGCGGGGCTGGTACTTGTGCATCGAGTTCAGCACCAACTATAAATATACAAAATATAGTTAGTTCGTTTTGTCATACAGCAAAACTTGTGTTCCCCATCATTATCCTCTGCCTTGTTTGTCGAGTGGCTAGCGTACACGTCTAACTACACTGACCAACCATGAGACTTGGGTTCTGATGGGGGCAGGCATTTGTGTGATGAACATTTAGATGTCTGCATTTCCGGGTCTGGGTGTTTATTAAATTTATTCGGGCAACTATCAAATGTATTAAAATCGTTGATTGGCATATAAAAAGCATATGATTTGCTTACTTTGGGGTTAGATTCAATTTATGTAACTTGTCCAGAAATATTTATTTATTTATCCTTATAAGTATGACCATTCATATAACTTAATTATCGCAGTGAAACTTCTTTAACAGAAATATACCGCCGCATTTCACTGTACGTTTATTAACTTCTAGTTGCGCTCCATAAAAAACCTCTGTATGTTATCGCCGAATTTTATGCTGCGTTCTTCGTGATAATTGTTTCGCCCATTAGTCTCCTTCAACTCCTTCCTTTTTTTAATGATGTCATTAAAAAGTTTAACTTTTGACATATGTAAACATATTTATGTTTAGCTTTTCATTCATAAACTACTTCATTGATTCATAAGTATCAAGTACCAGAAACAATTAAAACAAAAATATTTAAAACACTTATTTATTTTTAAATAATTTCAAGTATTGTAACGAAAATACTATGATACCTAA
Organism: Calephelis virginiensis; assembly: GCA_002245475.1. Classification (NCBI taxonomy): domain Eukaryota; kingdom Metazoa; phylum Arthropoda; class Insecta; order Lepidoptera; family Riodinidae; genus Calephelis; species Calephelis virginiensis. The sequence goes on from NJDC01002342.1 coordinate 58,265, forward strand.
TGTCGCCGAAGTGGCAGAAAAAATTACAAAGCATAAGAAGAATTCAACAATAGCCTTGAGACTTGCAATCTGTGTAAGTTCAGATTTAATCTCTCTTTTCGGGTTAAAAGGTTGGAGGCGGTCGTTAATTTTGATTTTTAGTTGAATAGTAAAACGTTGTGAGTGTAGATTTACCTGTCCATTCTTATCCATCTCGTTGTTAGTGAGTTTGACTTTCTCAAAGGAGACGACCTGCTTGCGGAGCTGGTCTCCGGAGAAGGGTGAGTCGGGGTGTGGGTAGAGGCGCGCGGGTGCGGGAGGATCCGCTTTGCCAGCCACCAGCCACGAGGAGCGGTGGTACGCGTACCGGTACCGCTTGCCGTCCACCGGTACCACGTCCAGCAGTACCGCGTACCTCGCCTCCGCTCTGCAACCCGCGAACGACACTCGCACCGTCGGGAACATCCGCCTACAACAAAATTATGTTTTATAATTATGACGTCATAACATAATTTAAATTCAAGCACTTTACTGGATATGTATTCAAGGTCAGTAATAAATAAAAAAAATAACCACAAATGACACATGTTATAATCTCCAATTAAATAAATTAAATGTTTGTCTGCTAAACACATACACATACATACATACATAAATACATATTTTCACGCCAAGTCCCTTACAAGTATGGCAGAGAGTATCGAGTGCCAGACCTCACGATCCTGACAAACCTGTCTAGCTTTCTTCACATTCATTACCCTTTTCATACAAACACGCCGGTTTCTATCAAACAACAAAATTAAGAAAAGAAACAAAAATACGCAGATAACGATATAACTTTAATAAGCAAACAGATCTAGGAATACGTGTATGCGTCAAATTAGTTCTAAAATCTTAAAGCAAAGGGATTCGCATAGAGAAAATTTTAGAAAAATTAACATTGTGTGAGTGAGCTGAATATAACAATGTACGAATATATAATATAGTCATATATGATAATAACAGCTTTATAATTATAAAGTTATAAAAATGTATTATAATTTAAAGTAGTGTAAAATGTGATATTTAAAATTTTACGCAAGAAATATAATCTGAAAGTAGAAAAAAAGTTGTCTTCCTGGAATAAGTATTCTGGCATGGGTCAATGAATACGCTTCTTTTTAAAGAAGCCAGTATCTAGACGGTAAGAGACGATCGTGGCCAATAGACACTATAAATGTTATAGGTGCATCCTTTAGGCCTAATGTGCAAATCTATCGGCTACCCTACCCTCCAAAAAGATACATGACAGAGTCATTACGGATCTCTACCCGGCAATTTTTCTGTACAGCATGTTACCAACCAGTAGTTTTATTGGTTATAATTCATTAGCCTATTAATGCCTCTTAAGAACTATCTCCCAACGGCAAATGGTCTATTTTGCACCCAGGACTTGGATCAGCAAGCGTAAAAATACTTCATGTATTTTTTTTTATTTTTATGGCAAGGCAAGCAGACGGATTTCCTGATGGTAAGATATTCACGCTGCCTATAGACACCAAAGGTTTTAATGGTGCGTTGCCAACCTAAGACCGGGATGTTGGGCCTCGAGAATAAGTCAGTTTACCGGCTACCTTATCCTCCAAACCGGGACACGTCAACTGCAAGCTGCACTGATGTTATGGAGGCAGGAATAGGTAAAGCGGTGGTACCAATCCGGGCGAGTCGCTGCAAGAATTTACCAAATAGTCAGATGTCACGGTGTTAGTGACGCTAAGCCTATGCTCGCCTTGTACGAGCTGCCTGGCAGGAGGCAGACGGTCTATTCTACAAAGGAGCTTACTAACACGGGAATACATATGTCCTTTACATCGTAATACCTAATAAGCCACGACACCACATTTTTTTTAATATACACATAAATATTTAAAAAAATAAATGTGGTGTCGTGGGACATCAGGTAGAACCGGCGAGAAAGAAAAAGGTATTATACACTACTTGTATATACGACTGTCGCGCCTGCGCACGTCTCATTTAACGGTTTCATTCCACGGTTTTTTCTTACGGTTTTTACTATCACGTTTTTTGCGGTTTGGTTGCGCAGCAAATCCCTATCTCCTTCAAGCCAGCCATATGGAACTTCGTTTCAAAAATGTCACAGGTATTACACTAATCAACGTAAATACTATTGAAAGACATAAAAAATATTAATGACATATTGTTTTCCCGACATTTTACCACACAAATAACTAAAACGTTCTCGTACAAATCCCTAGTAATGTCGTCAAACATTTTTACAACGCTACCCATTCCATTGTTATTTAAAGCGTGTTTAAAACGTTAACACAATTATTCGTCAATTATTTGCTTCATTAAGATTATTTTAAAGTCAACAGCCACAGCATTCTTACATAAAATATGCTTAATTACTGCCTTTCAAAGCCAGCACGAGGTCATTGTATATTTAAAAGTTGACTGACATGTGGAAAAAATATAAAGTTTCATCTAAGGGTAGTGTCAAGAGTCTCCCAAACCGGCGGACTTGTATGAAAAGAGTAATGAATGTAAAGGAAGCTAGGTCTGCAAGGATAATTAAATTTGGCACTCGATACTCTGCCTATCCCGTAAGGTACTCGTACTTGGCGTGAAAACAAGTATGTCAAAGTAGTTTAAGCATATTGCAAGTACATAAATAAAGTGAATCGTAAACGGCTAATCAATATTTTTACTGGTTTTATAAGGGATGATTTGTAAATGTTTATGTCGAAGAAAAAATAGGGATCAACACTTTCATCTACTGGCGTAGTTTCCTTATTTTTAATATTCAGGACATCAGTTTTTACTATTTTAAATGTTTTATAAATTTTCGCTGAAAAATGCATACATTTTTTATTTAACTTGAAACTTCACACTTTTAAATTAGGTAAAAAGGTCCCATACCACTTTCACAACAAGTATCAATAGCTATCCTTTATCTCTATCTTTATATAAAAATCAATGCCACTAGTAAACTAAAATTTAAAAAAAATATTTTCTTAAAAAAAACTCTTATTTTATTTTTTTTCTTGCTTTATTTTTCGTATTTAAATAAAAAAATTAAAGCATCAAATTATGTTTTAACTTATTTCTATAAAGTACTAGCCGACCCGGTAAACTTTGAATCGCTTATTATTAACAACTACTAACTTTTTGCTGTCAAAGTCACAAGAAAGTAAAAAATAAAAAACAGTTATTTCCTATTTTCTTTGCAATTTTTCCGATCGCTCTTTTAATAAAAACTGCCATGACAAAGGAAATGGTCATTATTTTACATATACGAGTATAGATTTAATCATACTCCAAAATGTTTCGTATACATTGATTATAATACCTAAATTCTGAGCTTTAATTTTTTATGTTTTACGGCTCAACTAAAACGGCAGTTTTATTGTCTAACAAAGCAATATCTATCGAACAACCCTTTTTCCTAAAAAAAGCTACACGGTCCTTAAAATGAAAAAAAAAAAAAACAAAGTGACTAAAATGTAAACATAACAAAAAGTATAGGTCCTAGCCGGCCTCAGAAAGGGGCAAATTAACTAATAAATAATAAATAAAACAAAAAGGTTTAAAAAAAAAACATGTTGCAAGATTTATAAACTGAAGTAAAATTATACATTGATTAGCACTAATACCGTGACTTTCCAAATATTGTATATATTTGTTATTTTGTCTGTACATACCTACTGTATAATATGTAAAAGTAGGTGGAGTATTGTATAAAAAATTCTAAATAACTTATATTATGTATTTAACGTAAATATATTACCAAAATTTTTTTCATACTTTAAGGCCACAAAGTACATAGCTTACATGCAAGGCCAAACACATATTTTTTACTGATAAATAACCATAATCTTACCATTTGAAATTTATAATGAAAAATACCTACCTATTATACAAATGTTTTATATTATGCAATATATTTAAATATGTTTTTTTATTATTATTACCGCCTTATTTTACAAGTAGGTATCAATTGAACTCATATCTACTAATATTATAATGCAAAAATATATTTGCGTGTTCTACTAAGTTGCAATAGAGACTCGTAAATTGTATCTCGCCGTTTTTTTAACCCCCGACGCAAAAAGAGGTGTGATATAAGTTTGACGTGTCTGCCTGTCTGTGGCATCATAACTCCCGAACGGACGCAGTGATTTCAATATAGTTTTTTTGTATTAAAGGTAACTTATGTGCGAGTGTTCTTAGATATGTTTGATGAAAATCGGTTTGCCGTTTAAAAGTTGTGGGGTTTGTCTGCCGAATGTCTGCAAATATACTCGAATTGGGTTAAATTCTAGTGTCGGGGGTTTTTTACATTTTAAATTTAATTTTATTATAACACGAAATTAAAGACCTACAACTATTTTATTGCGTATTCATTGCTTTTATTTGTGTAAGGATAAGAGTATGGAGAGATATACTTCTTTTTTATTTTTTAAGGGGTTACGCGAGAGTTACAAAATGTAACTATCCTAGAGACACTTGCATGTTCCTGGGTTAAATATTTACCCCTGAGCTAGCTTCTAACCTATCACTAGAAGTGACTTGAAATGCATATTTTAAATTTAATCCAGGAACGTGCAAATAGTCCTGAATTGAACTCCCCGAAGCGGTAGGCAGAGGCACAACCAGGGCACCCACGACTAGCCGAAGACACTAAATCCCACAATGTGATAGGTGGCAATCCTATCGCCAACCGGGCCCATTTCGAATCCCGAGCAACACTTTTTTTTATTAAAAAATTGTAAAAACATAATTTTATTCTTGTTGCTCGACCCGGGACCTCATACAGTCAAATTCAACAACTGAACGGCTAGACCACAGAGGCGAAATAATATCCGAAGAAATGCGATGATTGATCCTTCGATATTTATCCACGTTTCTTTTTATACAAGGATAACTATATCCCCTTCCCCTACTCTGCATAGACATTCTTTAATGTCTGACGTTAAAGAGACGAATGGGTACACATTTACGTGTGTTTTTGTTTACTATTTCTGAAATTGCTTGCGGTTGGTCGAAGTAATAGGCCTTGTTACGTTTTTATATTTAACTGTGGTTTCCTGCCATCGTTATTCCAAAGGGGAACGCATTGTTGCTATTTCATATCCAAATAACATAAGGGGTCTTATGTATTAACGAAAAACAGAAGTTTGAAATAGAAACTTTATTCGGGCGACTATGGGACCCTTTGTAGTGTACAAAAACTAGTCGGTAGCAGACGTGTAACACTATCTCCTAATCGAGATAAAATGAGAGTCATTGTAGAGCGGAAACACGAAATCTTAGATTTGTATGAACGTAGTAATTTCGTAGACATCGGTATGCATTATGTTTATGTTATCTGTGGGCTGCAAGTTTTTTGTAGGTTTTGACTTTTATGTTTTTTAATAATAAATCACTATTATTAGTACATAGTAGAAAACAAAGTCGCGTTATCTGTCCTTATGTCCTTCGGTGTGCTTAAATCTTTAAAACTACGCAACGGATTATGATGCGGTTTAATAAAGTAATTAAAGAGGAAGATTTATCTGTATATTTTATAGCCGTGCAAAGCCGGGGCGGGCCGCTTGTTATGTGTATATTAATAAATAAAAATAGCATTTTCATTTGTTTTTTACCAATTCTGAAAACCTATTTAATGTAATAATCAAAAATCTACAGAGCAGATCGGCTTATTTGGATTTACTTAATAGTTAATTGAAAGAAGAAGCTAAAGTACTGTTCCCGATCGGTTTTTCATTCACATTTATGGACAACTTAATCAAATTTAAAAAAAAACTATCAAATTTTTAAAGTTTTAGCGATGATATTGTTTATCTCTTATTATTTCTAAAATATCTTTGTTTTCTTAAACATAAAAAAATACTATTGAAAAAAACAAACAATCTTGAACCTGTATAAAAATAAATCCCCATTTCCCTGGTCATTGCATCACGTGTAAACGAATGGGCCTACATTTGCTAATTCTTTTTTTTGTGTTAGTTATTGCCAGAAGAAGGATTTTATTTCATTTTAAAAAAAATGTAAGTTTATTTTAATTCAAAATTCATAGCAAAGACAGAACAATGTCTGCGTGATAGCTAGTAGATAATAAATATACTGAATACAAAAGACTATTTTGTTATTTTTATTTATTAACAAAAAACTAATTTTCAAAATGTAATAAAATGAAAAGGATAACAATAATAATCTACAACCACTGACGCGAACACCTTCAACGTTTATATGTTTTAGATTAGACAGCATTTCTATTACAAATTTATGTCAATGACACAATAGGCAATAAATATGAAAGGCCAACAAAAGCGAGTCATCATTAGCATGAGTTCTAGAAATTTTACAAGATCTGGGAGAGTGAAAATAAGAATACCATTAAGAAGATTTATGAACGTTTGGCCGTGGTTATGCGTCGATTTGCGATACTCCTCATAGTAGAAGATCCGAACCTACATCGACCTACACTGAGCTGATAATAGAATGAAATATATTTATTAATAAATGTAATATGTCAAAAATCATATAAAAAATCGGTTACCTGAAATAATCCTGAACAGAATATTTTGGATTATTTTTTAATTTATTTTTCATTTTTCCAAATTGTTTGTATATCAACATTTTCGCAATAAAACAGCATTGTGTTGTATGTAAAATATATATATTTTCTATGGTCCAATGAACTGGAAGTAACTGACATCGACATTCCTGTTTATATCTGGCAACCCTGGTAAATAAAAGGCAATTCAAACTATTGCAAATTTTATACGCCTTATACTTTAGATCAGGACATTTTTTTCTTATTATTTAATAATGCAACATTTGGTGAAAAAATGTTTTTTCAAAAAAAATTGTCCAGGTTTTTTTAGACAACTCATAAATAATATATTTTTATTATACTCAGTTTATTATAAAATATGTTTCATTCTATTATCAGCTCAATGTAAGTCGAGTTAGGTTCGGATCTTAGACCATTACAGTTTTAAGATAGCACAAACTTAAACACACGCAATTGGACATGCGTTAATGGCGACACTCGGCGAACACTGATATATATTGCCGCAATGATATACGACCACCGAGATCGTCCATCATTCTACCACCCAAAAGTTAACGGAATATATCGAGAGCAAAAGGATTTCGTTGTGTACAAGTTTTAATGAGCATATACTGAAGACAGAAATAAGGGGCGGCCATTTTACAACACCTCGTTATTATTATGACATTGTTAAAGTGGATCTTGTTTGAAATCTAGACATCTCATAAATAATTGTATCACAGTCTAGGTTCTAGCAAATGATGTTGTCCTCGTTACATTGAGATGTAAAATTTGATATGGCTAATCAATAGAATCTAGTCCGCCTTATAGTTACAACTTATTAAAATTCTTACGAATCCATTATTAGAATGGGTCGTACAGTTATAAAATTACATATGTATATCTTCACGCCCAATCTCTAAAGGAGAAGGCAGAGAGTATCGAGTGCCAAATGTCACGATCATTGCAGACCTGCTTGGCTTCCTCCACATTCATTACTTTTTTCATATAAACACCGAAACCGGAGACTCTTAATACCACTAATACTTACATCATGTCAAAGTAAAACAACTTATTAAGTTTAATGTAAATAACAATATTTTTGAAATGAAAACTTCTTTTCGTTGCGCACTTTTTTTGAAATGGGTAAAAACTTCTAAACTCGCGTCAGAACTCAGGACACGTGACCTGAAATTACGTAAGATGGCGCAGGGTGCTTGCGCGAATGTTCGTGTTGTCATGTTTGTGTACGATAGCGCAATAAATGTATATTAAATTAGTACATTCATACTGATAATCAAAGCAATTCATGCAAAACTATTCCCTAACCATTCCAAAATATCAAAAATGCATAACAAGTTTTCTTCTGCCGGCACTCCCGGAGTACAACCGTTTTTTTTAATTAATTTTTAAATTAATTTCATACGAACCAAAAGACAGTACAATAAAATATGTTTAGTTTAATAAATTACAATATAAAAATATTTTATCGTACTCTGTCTTTTGGTTCGTATGAAAGATAAAATTTGAAGTATTACTGTTTTTCATGTCACAAGACAGCGAATAAATACACAAAATTCCTGATGGTAACAGACAACAGTGGTCTATAGATACCATAGATGTAAGTGCATTGCTGTCCTGTGGGTGGGGAGTTAGGCCAATTGCGCAAATATAACGGGTACCATACCCTCCCAACCGAAACGTGACATTGTCATTATGTTTGTAGAAATTGGGAAGGCGTTGAATCCCTGCCCCGACGAGTTGCAACCCGGTACTCTACCAGTGCAGTTGTGTTCATATTGGGTCCATTCGTTTTAAGGTATCTTCATCGTCTTATTATTCAAATTCAAATTTAAAATAGCTTTAATTACGTAGATCTATATAAAGATTCTTGTAACGCATCTATATAATTCTAAAAACTACCACCGGATCGGAACGCGGCCACTCACTGAGAAGATCCGGCGAAAGAAACTCAGCGGGCTTGTCTTTTTTCTAATAAATCTAATTTACAAAAGTTTATTACATTCACAAATAATTTGCAGAGTGGCATGAGGAGCAATTAATCCCAAGCATTTCTGTCTTCTAAATATTCTGAAATCTATTATAGTCTGTACAACATTGTGATAAGAGGGTTAGTGTTTAAGTGTTAAGACGTTGTTTCTTTTTAAATTATTTCAGTTTGGTTCCCATGTTTATTTTCGTTTTCAATATACAAAAAAGTTAAAAGTTTCAATATTAATTAAATTTTATTTGTTTTTAAGTAACCTATTATGTAAAGTATTTTTCCTTATTTATTAAACACATCTCATGCTACATCTTTTTTTCTGTTACAAAGCCAGTTTATTTTGTCTTGAACAACATATTTTTCAAGTTACTTTTTAAAAATTTTAACAAGCGTAGACTATAACAAAATTCTAATGCACAACCTGATTTTACGTGAGAATGCAATCCTATAATTAACTTTGAAAAAACAAGTTTCATTTGACTGGAAAACACATGTTTTAAACTTCTATTTAAAATCATAACAAATGTAAACTATAACCAAATTGTCTAATAAGTACCCATGCTACCTAATTTGACGTGAGAATACAAACTTGCAAATTCGAAATCTCATTACGAAGCTTCATGCGCCAACGCGAATGTATAATTACCGAAAACACATGAAAAAAGACTATTACGAGTTATGACAAATGTGCGTAAAAAGGCGTGAAGAACATCCAACAGTGCGCGGGCGCATATCGTCTTAATTACAGCCCCGGTGAGGTGTAAACTCTTTAATCATTGTTTCCCTGCGCAGCGAGCTTGATGGACACCCTACGCACTATTGAGATTCTCCCAACCATGAATCCTTGTCACAATACTTGTTAATTAAAATATCTTCTTTTTAATTCTAGGTTAATTCACGCAATTATTATGAGCTACAGTAAGTATTAAATTTTAGATGTCTTAGTCAATAATGCGTAATTTATTTACCTATGATTGAAATTCACTTAAATATCGCTTTTGTAATATTAGAATTGATTATTCGGAAAACTTAAATATTTTTTTAATTTAATTCAAAATTCGTTCAATAAACTTCTTTTGCAGGCTGTTCAAGCTTTGCATCCTTTGTGTTTTTTGTTAAATAAAAAAAAACCATATCACATCATTTACTTTTTAATCACATTTTTAAAATTTTTAGTATAAATTATATTATTGAACCGTAATTGTGTATCTACATACTACTTTTGTTTATTCTAATGTTTAGTTTATAAAGATGTTTTTTTACATTCTTCAGATTTGTTGTTTAGTTTAGTCTATAATTTATTGAATTCTTTGTACAACTATTAAAGATTTTCAAAATTGTTATTAAGTGATGAACTTATTAAGATTAAATATTTTGTGATGATATAGAAAGTGATATCAATTAGCGGCGTGTTATCACGTCGTGATTAGGGTCCGCAGAGCCAATCAGCGTACGCCATTCTAATTATACAGGAAAGCGCTTTATTAATAGCAATTATACCCGCCGCCATATTGCCAACGCGATTTAATTAACTGGATTCGTTGATTAAGGACAGATGGCGCGAGATTGCAGATTCCTGTCCGTTCATTAACGCACTTCAGGATTAAGCCTGCCTATTAACTATGAAGTTTTAGGATCATGCTTAATGTGATACCTAGAGTGTTTTTCCTTTTATGTTAGTAATGAAATTATCTAAATATGTGTTTTAGAAAGCTGTTATAAATGAATTAATACATTTTGTTATGCAACAAATTATAAAAATAAAACATACACACACACTTATAATATTTAACTTAGGTTCATCATCAGGAAATCCGTCTGCTTGTTTGCCCTCCCATAACATAAAAAAGGGGAAAAAATAGGTTAATAAATATAAAAGCTATTTATTTTGTGTTTGTGTTGAGATGTCCAAAGATGCCGTTTAAAAAGCTGTTCATAAATACCAATATGATTTCTTTGTTTGTCTTGAGATTAAAGATATAAATTACAAAGTTATTACTAAGTAGGTTCAAATGTATATTCTACCACATCATTTTTTTTATATAGAAGAGGAGGCAAACGCGCCAGTGGGACACCTGACGGAAAGTGATCACCTCCGCCCACGGACATCCGCAACACCAGGAGTATCACAGATGCGTTGCCGACCTTTAAGGAATGAGTACGCTCTTTTCTTGAAGATTCCTAAGTCATAAAAACTTACAATACCTACAATAATTCGTCAGAAAATAATATATAATTGAAGTCTGTTATCATAACTGGGATTCTTGGATCAAAATGTTAAAAAAAAACATAATGAGTTTTTTTTTAAACATTTTTAATTATTTATACGGGAAACTCGTGATCTCTTTTTATTTTGTTTTTCGATATTTGGTTAAGTTACAGTACGGTGCCGCAGTCCCGTCGTGACCATGGCCTATGCAACTGGGCCGAAATATCGACATATATAATAAAAAGAGATCGTGAGTATCCCGTATAAATAATTTAAAATATTCGTAGCTAATACGCGACGATTTAAGTTTAAAATCATTTTCGCCTCGTTAATTAGTTTTATCTTCTCTGTGGTCTAGCGGTTCAGGAGATGGACTTGACTGCATGAGGTCTCGGCTTCAAATCCCGGGTCGGCCAACAAAAAGTAAATTTGGGTTTTCCAAATCTCTAATAAAAAATTTTGATCGGGATTGGATATGTGCCCGGTTGGCGATAGGCTTGCTACCTATTACATTGTGGGACTTAGTGTCTTTGACTAGTCGTGGGTGCCCTGGTTGTGCCTCTGCCTACCCCTTCGGGGATATAGGCGTGAAGATACTTTTTTTCTTTACAAAGTATGGTTCAGATTTTTCAAAACATTATTTTAAAAATATAGAATGCTAAAATTATAAACATATAGTTTCGTTTGTAGTAAACAAAAAAACTACATGTTTATAATTTGTTGTAGCAAAATATTGTCCGATTTTATTGAACTACAACAAAGCTGTACAAATCAATACAATATAATTTACCATGATTGTTTCAGCTATACAAAGATAATGTGGAAACCCCGCAATAATTAACAAAGTAGACCATCTAGATACCACTGACAAGATTGTTATTGATAACTCTCTTAGAATATGTCACGCAAATTATCGATAGCATCAGAACCACGAATTATCACTAGTGTAGAACCACGAGTGATTCCTGCCGCATAAATTCAAGTGACAACAATTCGAACTGGTGGCCAATGAATATTTCATACACAGTAATGGCTCCACTTACAGCTAATTTTACGGCCACTGCGGGCAGGTTCCACCTATCTGTGATTAGGTGTAATATAATCTATGTACATTACGTTCTGGACCGGAGTTGACATAATGACACCTACAGTAATTGCGAGCTTTTTATGTATAAGCGTTCGGACAGTCACGGTATGATTGAAATTATGAATAATGATATCTATAAAATTGACGTTAAAGGCACTGTGTTTTTATTATTAGAGTACAAAATGATTGATGATTTTTATTTCAATTTGCTTTTTTTTGCGAAACAGCAATTTTCTTTTGTGTATTTATAAATAGGAATTCGTTAATGTTTAGTCACCTTAAAAGTGACATCATTTCTATGTATTTCTAGTTTCTTCTTTCTCTAAGCATGAAGTTCTCTATTGGACTGTATATTTTTTGAAGTTTGTTACATGATTACTCAGCCAATAACCATTCGATTTTGATAGCTCTTCCTTAGAAATACCGATCATATTTTCGAGGTAGGCGATAATTTTTATCAACAGCCTGCTAGTAGTTTTTTGGTATTAGTTTTTAAGTTATACTTAACAATGCATACATTTTCGTTTTTGTTGACAAGCTTATTAATATTGTGGTTTCGGAGTCACTGGCCATCTTTCGAAAAAAAAAATATCAAATTCATCGTGCTACGAGTATCTAATGGATTAATTGGGGCCGATTTTGCAGTTTTATTGCTCTAAACTATTTATATGTTTTCGTTTTGTAGAAAAGAAATAAATAAAAAAATACCAAATATTATTTAAATTCTAATATTTAATACGAATATGATATTTAATAAATACGATGGTATATAATTCTATTTGTACAAAAATACGAAATATTAAGTTTTAGTATGTCTTATAAATATGTCAGTACTGAACGTTTAATGTAAGGCAAATTTAATAGCTAAAGCGGGCAGGTTCCACTAATATAATTGTAATTAGGTTATAAATTATCTATGTTAAATATGTCCAAGTTGGAATGATTGTCACAATGACACCTACATTTATTGCAAAATGCTTAGTTGTAAGCGTCACATTATGATTTAGAACATAGATAATTATGTCTATAATAATTAACTGATTTTATTTGAAATGCGTAATTTCTTTTTCGCAATTTTTTATTGTATGTACAATCATGCCTATATAAATGTATGTGTGTAAATTTCTGAAGTCTCCGTTATATTATCTCTTTGCAGTATCTAAGAATACATTTTGAAAATAAAACCCTTACTAACTACTACTACTATTGGCTAAATAAGTCGTGAATAACGATTGAAAGACATGTTTATAAAAGAAGAAGAAGAAGAAGAACTATGCGTATAGATTTATTTCCTTTTATAGGAACCTCCTTCTGTCAATAATTAAGACAACAAAAAAGAATTAGTAAAATTGGTCCATCCGTTCAGGCGAGATGCGACGACTACGCGAAATGAGAATTCATTGTAATGTAAAAAAAAGATTTTTATTTATATTTCACATAAGTACATATAAGATACACAACCAAACCTAAGAACATTAAGAAAATGTTAAAAAAATAACCTCAAAGAACATCATTTAAAAATGTCTTCTTTTTAACCCTCAATTTATTCATTTTACAATTTAATTAGCAGTAAACGACAGTTTTCTTTGAAACGGTTCCGGTTCTCATATTTTGATATACAGGGCTTCGACGCGTGACATTTCACGACTTCTCAACTATTTCCGATGACTTTGTAATATTAAACCTATCTCCATCTTGCTCTGAGCAGTGTCATATGCATCATTAAAGGCCACATATCTCACAATTCTCAATTTAAACATAATAATCACTAGTGATATATGCTGATATCAGAATAGATGCCATTACAGAAGTAGAGGAACCGGGATTATATTCTCATATAGACTGTTTAATTAGTTAATCACTTTACGTTACTGTACCTACTACTTGTACAGTACTGATGGTACTAGTAGTACTCGTAGTACCAGTAGTACTTCTACTGTAGAAATATAAAATTAATTTGAAAATGCAATGGTAATTGCTACAATGATTACAATGTCAATGGTAATTTGGTACATAATAATTTTATCAATCAATCGAGCTTACCTTATGAAGTTCAATTTCAATAATACTGTGTTCTTCAAGAAGATCAAAAGATTAATAATATAGAAGAGGCGAATTTCCTAATGATAACAAATACAAGTGGCCTATAGACACTGAGATGATAAAAGGGCTAGTCTAAGGTGATATGAGGTGAGTGAGGTAAGGAATTAGCACCAACCTGGCGATCCATTGTAGGATTCTATTCGACCAGTTCCACATACGCAGAATAATCCAGTAATCTTAAATCACTAGATTTTTACATTAGCGGCAATAGAATTATTACATCCCTACATTTTTTTTTATTCGTTTCATTCCCATATCTTTTTATTTTTTCACACCCATTAATTACTAAAAAGTGGCACTTCTAGATATTTTGTTTTTTTGAACAACTGTTAACCTTAACCAATATGGTGGTATAATGGCGGTTTTTATTTTCTGAGCAGTTATAGTGGGTATCAAACGATTAGATTTTGTCTGAGTGAAATGATGTGCAAATTTTTAAATGTTTTTTCATATACCGTTAAACATATTTTATTAAACGAGTTATTTTCTTTTTTTCCTTAAATAGAATATATTATCCATTGCGCATAACTAACAAATGCCTGTTTTTGTAACATTATAGTACGAGTCAATGGTTGACTAACATTCACATCGGAATTTCTGAAAGATGAATGTGTATTAGTTAATGAGCTGCTTGGGCGTGGTTGGGCGGATGGCGCGTTGGGTGAAATATTACTCTACTTGGGAGGTCCTGGTTCGAAGCCGCATCAGATTTTCGACACTAGCACGATTTTGTCAATTACATTGATTAATATCTATGTCAGGGGTGACGTGTCGAGATCTCAGATAACTACTCGTTTTTAGACTTACAAGTCTACATGTTACGTGTACTTGACGGTAGTTTTTGTACGATTTATTTCAATTACACAATTGGTTGTACTTTTCAAAAGTTTTTTTAATATCATATTCATAATAATAAGTAAAACTGTAAGAAACCTCCTAAACTATCTAGGTGCAAAGTTTAGTATTTTCACGTTTTCCCTGTGGTTTCAATATTAGAACTAGACTTGGTGCAAGGGAACCAACTCAGAAGTAGGAATGCTGTAGGGATTTTTAAAATCGGTTTTTATAACATTGGAACGCAAACAAGCAGACGAATTTCCTGATGGTAAAAAAACCATGTCGCTTAGGGAAACCAAAGGTGGTAATGGTGCGTCCAAGGGGGTGAAATAGAGGTTGAAAGTTTGTATGAAAGTCCTTATTAATAGGCTATTGATAAAAATAAACACGTTAAAAAAGTTTTTTATCAAGTCCAATTTAGTAAATATACCTATGAACTGTTACGCGAGGAAAGCCGCAGGTAACAGCTAGTTAATAATATAAATGGTAGAATCCGCGGGTAACACTAGTAATAAATTTATAAAACAGCGGGATAACAGAATATTGTAATTATAATTTTAGCAATGGCAATCCATTTATAGTATGCGGATTTTAATAAACGAAATTGTAATAAATCATAATTTAGTATCACCTGCTAGGTTTTTTAAATTATTAGCGTAACGTTATTAACATATAAACATTAATAATATTATAATCTAGGAGCTAATATGAACTATGATTAATGATTTGCGGATTTTATCAATGTTTTAATTGTTTTAATCATTGTGTTTGTATAAAAATTGTTTATAAAATGATATAAAGTTCTTTCTTTTTTTCTTTAAGTTTTGGCCTTCACGTTAGTATTTAGCCACCATTGATGTCTATATGCATTGTATTTCTTACTATCAGGAAATCTATCTGCTTTGCATTACCATAAAGAAACGACAACACAATCTCATATGTTTCCACTCCATTGTACTTCCGTTTGCTGTTAAAGGATAAAATATTGCAGTTTTCTTTTTTTTCTTTCTTTAGGTTTTGGCCTTCACGTTAGTATTTAGCCATTAGTCAAGTAGTAATTTGCATCAAATTTTATATCAATTTCAATTAATTTTAATTAGTCATCAGTCATAAGTCGTCAGTAAGTCATGTCAGGCTCTTGGGTAAAGCGGTTGCCTTTTTACACAAGCTCATGTAACGAGATTTGGCGGCAACGAGAAAATATAAGATACGCTAATTTCTTTATAATTATTTCATTTGTGCACTTTCACTGAACAAAATTGTACAAAATGCCACCAAAATTGACCAATGTCACTCAATATTAACACGAAATTCAATAATTATGAAAAAACTTCGACCATCTTTCCTCTCGATGGCGCCAAAACTCGTGATATAAAGTTGTTCACGCCGTTTGAACGCAAAATAAGAAGAAGAAGTAGCTGTCAACGTCACATAATCTGTGCAATGAAGATGCAGATGTCTGTTCCCGCCTAACCTTATATACGCCTACGCAGTTACGTATATTACGTAGTATTTGTATACTCTTTGGTTACGTAGTATATATATACTCTTTGCTACGCAGCTTGTGAAACTTTTAATCGCTAGATAATTTAAAATATTAAAATAAAAACTTTGAACCCCATGACCTGTTTTTATTATTTTCTCCAAAACAGAAGTAATCAACTACTCTGTCAACAAAGTGAGAATATTTATTAATCTAGTTCATCCATAATATTTACTTACACTATTACCTTAGGTTTAGTAAATACCTAGTAAGAACTTTTTTGAGACACATCACAGGTGCATTTTAAAGAAATATATAAAACAATCTATAAAGCACATACTATAGAATAAAGAAATAACATATAAGTAAAAAAAGTATCTTTACGCCCATATCTCCGAAGAGGTTGCAAGAGGCACAACCAGGGCACCCACGACTAGGCGAAGACACTAAGTCTCACAATGTGATAGGTGGCAAGCCTATCGCTAACCGGGCACCTATCCAATCCCGAGCAACATTTTCTTTATCAGAAAATTGGCAAAACCAGTTTTCTTTTAGTTGCCCGACCCGGGAATCGAACCCGAGTCCTCATGACGTCAAGTCCAACACATGGACCGCTAGATAAAATCAAAATTAACGTATATATGTATAGTGTACATAGGTATAATAGTGTAAAACTACAATTACGAAACTAAAGTAATATTATACAAAGTAGACACAATAGTGTTAGTTTAGTTTTATAATACTACAAAGTTCACTACGTTTCCGGCGATTGCTGTACTAAGGGTCTAGCGTGTCATTACTCAGGACGCAATTAAAATTGTACGCTTAAGTAATATTTGTTTAAAATCACTAATTACGTAGCCACTAATAAATACTTACACGCAACATCTGCTGCAATATAATGGCCGCTATGTTGCATTGTGGAAATGTTTTATTCGCTGCGCGCGCCGTCGTCGCGCCTTATAATTTTCTATTTGTGTGAACACGTAGGTACATGTGACCTAAGGAACTGTGACCTTAATTAATGCATTTAAGTTCAATATTTTTGAACTCTTGCCTCTGCCTGTGTGGTCAGGCTCCCGGAATTTACTTTTCGGGGTTCCGCACCCGTACGGGGGGGCAACGTAAAAACTAGAAAATTTGTGTTTTTAATCTAGATATATATAAATTATCACGTTTTTTGTCTGCAATGAACTCCTAAACTACTAAACCGATTTCAATTAAATTTACGCACCGTGTGCAGTTTGACCTAACTTGAAAGATAGGTCAGCTTACAACTCAATTTATCGGAAAGCCGCGGGTAACAGCTAGTTTTCTAACAATGATAACATTGCCTGGGATTGGATATGCGGACGGTTGAAGTGGGCTAGCCACCTATCATATTCTGAGACTTTTTTCGGCTTGTCATGAGGGCCCTGGTTACGCCTCTACCTATCTCTTCAAGGATATGAGCGTGAAGGTACATTTTTAAAATGGTTTTTGACGTTTTGGCAGTTTTTTCCGTTAACTGAAATTTCTGTAAGCTTTCCAATTTCAGTAACATACATTTGTAAGATGAATGATATTCTAACGTAAATAACACAGAAAAAAAACATTGTAATATAGACACACTTGTATAATATAAAGTGCTGGAAACACACCTGGGTATTTGTTCGTGGAACATGGCGCGAAGTTTCGCAAGTCGACACTGAAATTTGGAAGTTCAGCGACAATATTACCTAAACTTGCCTTTCGTATTGCTGTTTGTTAAATACAAACTCCATTTTCGTAAGAAATTTCTACATAGTTTAACAGCTTTTTTAATTATTTTTCTTATAGACTAGTCCGGCGTAGTTTGTAGCGCTTAGCAAAGCCAGATAACTATGTGATGTTTTTCATATTTTCCTTGCAATTTTTTCTCCTTAATGATTTTCCTTTATCTAGTAATACAAATATTTAAGCGCAAAAAAAACTGTAAAAACTGAATCCAACTATTTTATTATGTAATACGTCGTGATTCGATAATTATTTTTTCTTTTATAAATGGTCCTACATATTCATATTTTAAATGAAGAAACACTTGTATTGTTTTACGTATCACTTATAATTTATTATTTTGTAAATAGCCAACCGGTTTCGCTTAAAATTTAGATGCCGTATAAGCGAAACCGGTAGGCTAATTACGAAATAATAAATTATACGTGATACGTAAAACAGTACAAGTGTTTCTTTGTTTAAAAATATGAATATTTGGAAGTTTTATCTAGAACCTACGATGGAATCAAATATGGTTCTACATAAGTATTACGCTGGCATACAAAAAAAATTGGTTTGCTGCAGTTCTGTTCGCATCTGTAGTCGATAAAGTCGGTAGTATGAATAACATTGTTGCTACTAGATGTCAGCTGACAGCTCTAGTGTACCTACGATTCTCAGTTTAACTTTTGTCTGGTTTTATTCAAAATCAGTTCGTATTACAATTACTTTTATGACATTAGTTGTATAAACTATCCAGGACAATATCACTCAAGAAAATCACTCAAAAATAAATTTCTTAAAGTACAATTTGCAAATAAATTAATACTTTCTCTAAAATTTGTACTGCTTTTCGACTTTATGAACAAGAGCTGATATGAAAAAAGTGACTAGATTTTTCGTATCAGCTCACTAAATACACCCAAAATCAGGTATAAAATGGTATCCATCAAAATGAGTGTAGTCAGTATTATCAAAATCGTTTTTGAGTTATATAAAGTGCATAAACTTTTCATCTAAGTTAACGACTTCATCAGTTTTCCCCGTGTTGGTCCGGGCTCCTTTGAAAGAATGGACCATCTGCCTTCTTACCAGGCAGCTTGTAAAAGACGAGCATAAGCTTACTGTCACTAACACCATGAGATCCAATTAGGTGGTAGAGTTTTGCAGCGACTTGCCCGATTGGAACCACCGCCTTACCTATTTCTGCTGCCATAACGTCAATGTTTGCCGTTGACATGTTCCAGTTCGGAGGGTAAGGTATCCGGTACACTTACTTTTGCTTGAGGCCTAACAGGTTGTCAACGCACCATTACCACCTTTGGTGTCTCTAGGCTGCGTTAATTTCTTACCAACAGGAAATCCGTCTGCTTCTTTGCCTTCCGATATTATAAAAAAATCTGTTTCTTCTATTAAAAGTAAGCATGATCTTTAAACTACTCAGGTAGATTTCCCGTCACTTCAGTCTATAATTAGCTTGTTTTCATTTCTAGACCAACAGGCGTAAACTCGTTCACTCGTAAATATTGCCAATGCATGACTAACCAATAAATCGACCTTCGTAATGAGCTATTTAAGGATCTAGTATATCTAATGTCTTATTTGCTACTCTATGGATAGAACTCCTTTCTGGTTTTCTCGAAGAGTCGTCACAATTTCTTTATTGACGTATGAGGTATATGTATATTTCTCTGTTATTTTAATTGACATCTAGTTCCGCCCCACAAAAAAACCACTGTATGTTATCTATAGTAAAGGCATTTAAAAAAACTTTACATATCGAACAAAGCGCGATAAGTATATAAGGTTTTTTAAAGTGAAACTTCTTTTCTCTTTGTGACTTTTACTTTTTTCACTTTTTACGTGTGTATACTAATACACGCACTTACACACACATTTTTTCTTTATATTACGTGTATGTCAATGCTCGGAAAGTACCTCGCTGTATAGCTCCAATACGAGAAAACAAAGTTGGTGTAAGAAATACACCCAAAACAGCAATTTATACATTTGTAATCGTTTACTGGGTTTATTAGCATTTGGCATTCGATATTGTCTGCCTATCCCGTAAGGGACTTGGCATGAAGATATGTATATGTATTTCGCAAACTATATTGTCTGTTCTAGAAGACCTAGTAGTAAGGTTGTTAACATCTGTTGTTTTTTTTGCTATTGTTGGCTTCGGTTATATTAAACACGTATATAATGTGATGTACATTATCTACTTATATAGAGTCTGTCGGGAACGTGCGCTGTCTGCGGCTGCTAATGTCGTCAGTTCTGAGGTGGTAGGGGTGGAAGGGGGTAAATGGGGTGGGCTCACGTACAGACTGTTAAAACGCGACATGTCAGCGAGGGTGGGGCATCTAAGCTATGATGGAGGTCCGTTGATTGTGTTGCGACCTTGCTGCTTACTTCTAATGGTAAGATTAGAGGATAACAAATTATACCCAAACTAGCTGTTGCCTGCAGCTTCGCTCGCGTTGTCACAAAAATCTGTTGTGTGATCAGGATTTAAATTAGCCTATATGTTAATCCAGGTAACAATCTATCTGTGTTCCAAATTTCAGACAAATCCGTACAGCCATTCGAGCGTGAGAGTGACATCCATACATACGTATGCTCACAAGCTTTCGCATTTATAATACAACGCACCATTACCACCTTTGGTGTCTCTAGGCGGCGTGAATTTCTTTCCATCAGGAAAACCGTCTGCTTGTTTGCCTTCCAATGTCATAAAGAAAATAGTAGGATTAAATCTTTTATATTCTAGATGATCTGACGGATTATGTACTTTTATACAAAAACGTTCTCCTGTCAATAATAAACACAACGCAAAAATAATTATCAAAATCGGTCCATCCGCTGACACATGATGCTATGACCAATGTAAAAAGAGATTGAGAAAAATGGGGAAGATTAATATGCATTTTAGGAGTCCAATTATTTCATTAAGAATTTTTTTTAAGAATAAGAATAAATTTGTTTCTTTCTTACAATACAAATATTAAACCTAGATAAAGATATCTTAAGTTTAAAGAAAATAATGTTTTTTAAACTTGTTTATAAGAGATTGGTGCCAGTTTTAGGTATAAACCTGTGTCACAGGTCACTTAGGCCCCTATAAAATAATAGATAAATATCAGTTACTATTATTTGTTTTCATGACTACGTTGGTATATTTTTTTAAAGTTAGCTTAAGATTCCGAGATGGCTACATATACATTTTATCACTATCTCTTGTATATGAATATTTATGCTTTAATATCTCAAAAAATTCTATTTCGATAGTGCTAGAATTTATATGAGACCACCTCGGAATTACGACCTACCATTCTCAAAAAGAAATTATTGGCCGAGTAATCGCATAACAAACATACAAAATACATCAGAACGAAATTTAGTATTGAGATTATATGAAACTAGCTGTTTGCCCACGAATTTGTGACCATAGAATATCTGCTATTTTCTTACATAGTTTCATCTCCTGTTATAGTCATTTGGGGAATGTAGCAGATACATAAAAGACACATTTTACACACACACACAACACCACTTTTTTCCATCGGGAAAAATAAAACAGGGTATACATGACCTACGTATTCGACTAATTTTTTATTTTTAGTTTTTTGTGTATTTTCACATTAGTGGTTATATTTTTATGAAACGTGCACAACTTTATGTGAATGAACGAATGCATGCAAGAATGAATGAATATAATTATTTTTTTTAATTCCTTAACTGGTTTGAATTCCTTATTTGTGCATTATATAAAATAGCTGCCTATTTCAACTTG
>NJDC01002342.1:90901-104171 GCA_002245475.1 Calephelis virginiensis
AATGCAACTTCTGTCAGAAATATTTTAAAAACTTGTTAATGAACTTAAAAAGTTAAATCAGTAAATTTGAAACCCTAAAAAGATTTTAATGTTAGAGTTTTATTCCTAGCGCAGTTATTTTAAAATTGAGTAAAATCAAACGTACAATTTATAACCTGTATTAAAGTATCGGTATAGCAACTTTTCTAATACTTTTTAAATTCTTATAAAAAAACATTAACAGTGTATACCAAAGAGCATATAAATACTACGTAATAAGAGGCGGGACTTCCATAGATACATAGCTAACCCGAATTTTGTGTGAAGTTTACTTGAAAATGTATAACCCGTATAATTTGACAGTAAGTCTAAAGGCATTCAGATATAAGGCAACTAGTATCATACGATTTGTGCGAATAAAAAACATAGCAAACTTTTTTTATATATAAAAGTTGCGCCAAACTGGTGTATACTTTCACACAGAAATCTATTTCTTCAGATGCGCCTTGGGTTTCTACCAGTTTGGCGCAACATTTGTATAAAAAGATAAAAGTATTAAGTTTGTCATATTTTTTATTCACCTAAATCATATGATATAATCACATATATCTGAATGCCTTTAGACTTACTTTCAAATTAAACGGGTTATACCTTTTCACTATGTGTCTGTCTAGTGTCACTTAAGCCAAACTTCACACATAATTCGGGTTTGCTATATCTATGGAAGATCCGCCTCTTATTACGTAGTATTTATATACTCTTTGAGTCCCACAATAGATAATAGTTTAATATGATTTCAAAAGAATTTAATAGTAAACAAGAATAAGATGAATGAACGAATTATTTAGATCCGCTTGAAATAACAGCAAAAATTTATGACTTCCACATCCAATTGAGTCTACTTTGTGGTTTGTGTTCAGAAGATATATGTATTTTTGATGACATACCTATTTCGTCAAACGTTTCTGATTCTGTTTGTATATCTTTAAATATTTGAATATCAATTGTATTTTAAACCACAGAGTTTTTATTGCTATTTCAAATTAAATCACAGTATTTTCGAATATTACGATTTTTAATAGCATGGCTTTTAATGGTTTTTAAAGTGCAACCATTTCTTTCCATCACTTAAGGAACTTGAGGAACATCATACAGATATTAGTAATTAAATATGTATTTTTATAAATTTAATAAAATTTTAATGAAAGTATATTTAAAAAAGGACTTTAGCTGTTGAATTTCTTTTATAGTGGTTTAGAGAACGGACAAAGTAAGGCAGGGATCATTTGATAACCATTTTTAGTTTCTATCAATATTTTTTAGCGTTTATTAATTTCTACAATTGTTTCTCAAACAAATAAAATTATACCTAGCAATATTATTTATTAATATACTCAAAAAGTTAATACTATTATATTTATAGCATATTTATTCCATGACTTTAAGCTAACATGTAATAAAATAATAATATAAATTCTTAAAAAATATGGGATATGTTTATGGGGATCTAGGATTCTAAACCTATAATATTTGTGTTATTTTTTATCTGTTTGTTTGTTTAGGTCAAATTTTTTCGTTCAAGGTTGGAAAAGTAATTTAAAATGCGTTTGTTGCTTCTTATTTGGTCAAGCAGCAGAAATATGTTTAAGCACAATTTTAGAAAATTCGAGACGCTTATTGTAGTGCGGACGAAGTCGCAGGCATAGGCTAGTAACAACCTAGTAATTACAAAAAAATAAGGCAGGGGCACAACCAGGGCACCCACTACTAGCCGAAGACACTAAGTACCACAATGTGATACGTGGCAAGCCTATCGCCAAATGGGCACATACCTATCCAATCCCGAGCAACATTTTTTTATTATAAAATTGGCAAAACCAAAATTTCTTTTTGTTGCCCGACCCGGGATTCGAACCTGGGACCTCATGCAGTCAAGACCAACACATGAACCGTTAGACCACAGAGGCAACTTAGTGATGTTAAAAATATAGGTATATATCCGTTTGTGACTCATATACTTATAACATAATGTCTATTTAATCCACTTACATTATTGATTTAAGCTTATTTATAGGTTGTTCACTACGGCGGTTGCTGGTTTAGCTACCATCCGTAATAAATATACCTAGTAGTCATCACACTCGATTTAGAATAATAATTGTTAATGAGTTTGTTTGTTTTTTCACAATAGAGGGATGTCACTAATATACTTTGAAAAAAGCTAGAAGACTAGAAATTTACACAGGCTAAGTTTTATCCTGATACCTGAAAGGGTTTCATGGATCCACCGCGCCAGATTTACTGATGGTAAAAAATCATGGTGCATATAGACACCGAAGGTGGCACATTGATACGAGGGTAGGCCTCGTGCAAAAGTAAGTATACTACTGAAATTTAGCTGTTTTAACAACAATGTTCTATCTATGATTACCATGGGAAAAATATATTGATTCTTATATACATACTACATAAGATGCATATAATGGTTGGGATATGTGAAAAGAATGACAGATGAAATATTGACTAATCAGATATATTAAGTTGATATTCCACTATCGTTTGGGTTTTATCCAATTGGTGTCAAGTCTCCGAAACCGGCGTGTTTGTATAAATAGGATAAGAGTCCCTCTCTCCCTCCATAATCATCCGTCAGGATCATGCCATTTGGCACTACTTCTCTCTCTCCGCTTATCTAGTAAGGGAATTGGTGTGAATATATAAATGTGTGTGTGTACTGATAATAACATGGCGGGTAAGAGCATAGTGAGTTTTTACCCAAATACTTTTCATCGTATATGTTTATTAAAGCAGCGAGATTATTACATTAAAATAAATAAGATCAAACAAAACATTGTAGCATCAGACAGACGCTATTATTCAAATAAAAGAAACAGTGGTGAGAAATAAATTAAAACGGCTGTTGTCTGCCAGATCCCGATTATAATGTTGGCAACACTCGCGGAAAACGTCTTAACTGCGCTCGGCTGTAGACTGACGCGATGATAGACTATTTTATTTAATTGTATTTAATAAATATATCTTATAAACTGTATCGTAATATGTGACAAACTGTGAGATTTTTTTAGTAATTAGATTTGATATTGTAGGGTTTATTTTATTTTTATTTATAGTTCTACTATTTAAATTTTGCGCTTCGGCTTTACCTTTACTCTTTGTACATTTTATATTTTTATTTTTAAATTGGCTGACCTAATCTAATTTATAAGGGAAATTATTTATTGTGTAATAACAACTCTAGGTATATAGATATCTATAAAATATATTTGCATTTCCGAAGCTTGACGAATATAGCCGAAGCGCATAATTTAAATAGTACTACTGCAGCTATATTATTGTACAATAATAAAGCTCTGTTTTGCTATTTTAGTTACTAACTGTGCTTTAATTTTCTTGGGGGTTCTTATATATTAGGCTAGCCTTTAGTAAACCTTTCCGCATATTATGTTTTTGTTTTGTCTTAACACGTATCAAATTTTCACAAAAATGTATATAAAAAAAGGATTAAAATTAACACTGGCTACATTCTGCATTGGCAATTAAACCCACTCAGAGATATCAATTACTTTTTATAAGTTATTAGGTCGTCATTTTGGTTTTTAAAATTGTAACTTAATGATAGATCAAATGTTAATTGACATCTTTGTGTGCGGGCGTAAGTCATTAAGTGACACTTTCAAATATAAGAAACAAAGTGTCGTTTTAAAATATTGTTTACTAGTTGCCTGTTCGTTAAGAATGTAATTTTTTTGTTCATAAGTTGAGATGTAGGCTAGCTTATTTATCAAGTTGGATCAAACTGTATACGGTGTGCAAGTTTGATTGAAATCGGTTAAGTAGTTTAGGAGTCCATCGTGAACAAAGAACGTGACACATAATTTACACGTAATATGTATTAGGATAAACGATTAGCGTCATGTTCCATGATTGACCTGCCATGGTATTATTGACATATTTGACCGCCTCGTTGGTCGAGTGGCTAGCCTAGTCGCCTAACTACATCGGCTAACCGCGAGGCTCGGGTTCGATTCCCGACGGGGGCAGGCATTTGTGTGATGAACATTTAGATGTCTGCATTTCCGGGTCTGGGTGTTTATTAAATTTATTCTGGTATCTATTTAAGTATTTCTATGTATTAGTTTCGTTGACTAACACCCATAACACAAGCATATAATTTGCTTACTTTGGGGTTAGATTCAATTTGTGTAACTTGTCCAGGGTTATTATTATTATTATTATTATTAATGATATATAGGCAACTTGTATTTGCAACTACCAAAATCTATCTGCCTTTTTTATACTACAAAAAGTAACCCAAATGCAAATACCCAATTAAAAAGACACGATAAAATTTACTGCAAATAAATCTGACCGGATGCCATAATATTTGCAGAGAAGATGAAAAATGGGGATTAACAGAATACACAACAAACAGGTTTATAAAGTTGCATATCCTAAGCACCGTGGCAGATTAGCATAGCAGTTAGTGACCGAATGCAAATATTCGAATATGGCTCTACAGTTTTAAGCTTCTTGTGGGTACAGCTGCTATTTATTTGTGTTTTTTAGTGTTGCCTGTACTTGTTGTATTGATTGCTGTAACTGTGTTAAAAGGTCTTCGAAGATATCTTATAGTTCTTTATTTCAAAACTAGCTACTCCGGCGAACTTTGTCCTACTCGTTCAGTTTGTTTGGGAAAAATTAAAATGTTGTTTTTCCAAGTTTTCTCACAGTCACACAGAATGAAAAGTATCACCTGTCCGTCTCCTGGTTCTAAGCTACCTCCTTATAATTTTTTTGCCAAATCGGTTCAGCCGTTCTTGAGTATGAAGAGTAACTGACACGACGTTCTTTTATATATAAATAAATATTCCTAGACAAGTTACACCAATTAAGTAGCAAATTATTTAAAAAACATGTATTTTTTATGCTAACGAACGGCAAACAAGCAGACGGATTTCCTGATAGTAAGAAATTTACGCCACCTAGAGACATCAAAGTTGGTAATGGTGCATTGCCAACATGAGGCCGGGATGCTGGAGCTCGAGCAAAAGTAAGTTTACCGGCTACCGTATCCTCCGAACCGGAACACGTCAACGGCAGGCGTTGGACGTTAGGCGG
The DNA here is from genome assembly GCA_002245475.1 of Calephelis virginiensis. Lineage (NCBI taxonomy): Eukaryota > Metazoa > Arthropoda > Insecta > Lepidoptera > Riodinidae > Calephelis > Calephelis virginiensis. Next base: position 96,020 of record NJDC01002342.1, read on the forward strand.
CAGGAATATGTAGGGCGATGTCCGGGCAAGTCGCTGCGAAACTCTACCACTTAGTCAGAAGTCACGGTGTTAGTGATGGTAAGCCTATGCTCGCCTTTCACGAGCTGCCTGATCACCCAAAGGAACCCGGACCAACGCGGGAAAAATGCTACAGGAATGTACGCATGTTGGACACAACATAAATGTTACCATGTTGAAAACTACATAAATGTTAGCATGTTGAACATACATAAATGAATGCGTGTTGAATACTACAGAAATACCCGTACTAAATACATTTCAAACTACTCACTAACTAAATAAAATAATTTATAGACGTAATAGCCATTATATGATCAACGCCTGCACCTGATTCGGCATTTGTGACAATCCAGTAGATCTCAGTAGGGCAATTCAATTACATTGAAAGATCCCTCATAAGCGAATCGTTTTTCCGAGTCATTAATTTTTTCGAACGGGCTTCGCGTGATATGGCAGGGTGGGTCCACTCGGCTATCTCGCGAGATAATGCTGATTTATTTGGTCGGGCGACGGTCGCGATTCGCCGCGCATCGTCGCCGTGACATGTGAACGTCACTTTGCCTCATGGTCTCCAGATGGGGAGATTTTTCGCAGTTTTAGGGAAAAATCGAGTATTATGGCAAAAAATTAAGGAATAAAAATAAAATTTTAGTAAATATACAAACTTATATAGAACACTAAAAAAGAAATAAAATATAAAACGTGTGTATGATGATGCTACAAAAATATTTTTGTTAAACAGAATGTAATACATGGTTTTGTGCAAATATTTCATAATTAATATGTGGTTTTCCTATCATAGGATACCTAATATAAAGATTAGTAAAACTAACTCTGAGACTAACTTATTCATTCTAAGTATCACCGAAACTTAGTTTAATCACTATGATTTGCAAGAAATCAATTCATTTTGCAATTATTAAAAAGTCAATTTCAGCTATTTGGTGAACTTGTGTAGAATATTGTATTGTATGTGCAGTATCTGTATTATTTGTAAAAAAAAGTGTAAAGTTTGTGCATATAATGTTTTGTGCATTATTAGTGCTCCTATATTTTACATATTTGTGCTCTTTGTGTGCAATAAAGTATTGAATAATAAATAGTAATAACAATAAACAAATTAATAATAAGTTCTTCATTTGACTCGTAATGGCTTACTACGGTAAATAAAAGGTCTTATGATACAGTTTGCGGTTAGGCGTTATGCGATGTCCAAGGGTAACAGGGTTCATTTTTATATGTAAGATTCATATTGCTTAATAACGACAATAAAAAAGAACAATATTATGCAATACATGTATCAGTCAGTTAAATCACATTTTGTCTCATTACGGGTAACATTCAACGTATCTACTGGCAACCCTTCAGATTGAGCTCTGTTTGTTTAGCAGCATGTGTGCCCGCGCCCTGCATTTGTTGCTCATTTGCAACGACTAGTTGACGAGATTTATGCTAATCGTTAGGGCTGCCCCGGATAAGTCTGCGTGACGGCGTGTGGGATTTTGTCTCTACTGCCTCTTTTTTAAGCCCATAATGCGTTTAACTTTTTTAATGTCCCGTGACTAAAAGATAATTGCAATAGATAATACTGATCTAAAACCATTTTGACACACATTTTGGTTATACCAATCTTGGACTCAATAGATTATCAAAAGGAAAATAACTAAAGAGGACTCTACAAATGACTGGTGTAACTCATCTGAGTTCTACACCAATATCTTAATCTTGTGGTCTAGATTCTGGTATTCCTACGTTATATGTATGAGAATTTGAGACATGATGAAGAAGATGAAGATGAAGATGGTAATGATCTTTGTCATTAATTTTGTCATTGGACACAACTATGAAGTCTTCTCAGAAAAAACCTTTTAGCTTAGAATTCTCAGCTTCGATATCTTGTTTATTTGCCAACCGGTAAGTCAAATCATTACACTAAGTTATCAGTAATAAAAATACCGAAAATTTCCCCGAAATCTACAAAGCAGACGCGTACCAACATTTTACTTTATCTGATATTTATGGCATACCTATATAATGTATTTTTATTTTAGCACTAGCCCTGTGCTTGGGTTAAATTTCTATAAATTTTAAAGAAAGAAAAAAAGAAAAAATTTCGCCCCAGACAGGATTTGAACCTTTCGTCTCAAGCCGATGAATGATCTAACCAATATAGCTACTGAGGATTCAAGTCCCGTGGCGAAATTTTTAATTCCTGTCTTACCCGTAAACGCGGGTAGTTATGTCCTGTAGATACACAGTTCCGTGTACCTACTGAATGAGTTCATCATTACAGATGAAGTTCACATTTATAATGGCCATAACTTCCGTTTTTCTTAACGTATTTTTATTTCAGCGCTTAGACTGTGCATGGGTTAAATTTTTATAAATTTTAAAGAAAGAAAAAAATTTGCCCCAGACAGGATTTGAACCTGTAACCTTTCGTCTCAACTTCGTCTTCAAATCCTGTCTGGGGCGAAACTTTGTCTTTCTTAAAAATTTATAGATACCTATATAATATTTTAAATGAAAATCTTTCAAGTTGTCTAATATGTAAAGATATAAATAACTAGATAAATAAAAGAAGCCACTAGGGACTCAAGGTTAATATGTAGTGTTAACACAATAAACAGTTTTATTTATAGTTTTTTAAGTAGTATTACGCCGTTAATTCCTTCCATTATAAATTATCTCAAACTGAATGTTTTTTCAAAGTTATTACGGATAAACACAATATCAAACACGCATTGTGAATGTTATGCACAGCTAAGTTCAAAAATAAATAAGAATGAAATTTTCGAATATCGTATTTTATGACGCATGGAAGAAAAAACTGAACCCAACGTCGTTAACTCGAGAACATTATAAGGAATAAATAAGTGAGTATTAATACCGTTTTATAGTCCGTGAAAGAACCCTCATTGTTCAATAAGCTATAGTCCATTTTCGTAGTTTATTAGTGTGACATATAATATTAACGCTGGAAACCAAGTTATATTTTATACTGGACATTAACTGGACTAGTTGTGTTTCAGGTCCATTAGAAACAAAAAATAGCAAAATAATGTCAAGCGCTATCTCGATTATTAATATTTACTAGCTATTGTGTTTTGCGACATCGAGAAAAAATATGGTCTTAGTTTTTACTCTGTAGTCTAGCTGTCCACGTGTTGGACTTGACTGCATGAGGTCCCGGGTTCGAGTCTCGGGTCGGGCAACAAAAAGAAAATATGGTATTTCAAATTTTCTAATAAAAAAAAATGTTGCTCGGGATTGGATATGTGCCCGGTTGAAGGCTTACCACCTATCACATTGTTGGGCCTATGTCTATTATATTGTCTTCGGCTAGTTGTGGCTGCTGTGGTTGTTCCTCTGCCTACGCCTTCGGAGATATGATCGTGATGATACTTTTTATTACTGTATCGTGTATTTCATCGTTTCTGCCAATTCTCACTAAATAAACTTAATTAATGAGGCCACCGCTTTACTCAAGACCCTGACATGACTCTCTTTGATAACCCATAAGTAGTTTTGAAAAACAAAAAAAAATTGTTTTGCTAAATTGGCTAACTTGATGCAAATTTCAACTTGACTATTGACAAATGCTAGCGCTAATGCCAAAAGCTAAGGAAAAAAACTAGAGGGGAATTTTGGCGCCATCGAAAGGAAAAGCATCAAGGTCGTGTTTTTTGTAATTATTGAATTTAGTTTTCAAATTGAGTGAAATTAGTAAATTTTGATGGAATTTTGTACAATTTCGTTCAGTGAATGGTGCAAATGAAATAATAATCAAGAAATTAGTGTATCGTGTTTTTCCTCTTTTCCGCAAAATCTCATTAAATGAGCTAAAGTAATGAAGCCAGATCTTTACAAGACCCTGACATGATTTTTTTGACGACTTATAGCTAATTTTGAAAAATTGAAGCACGATTTTGTCAAATTGGGTAACCTAATGCAAATTTAAACTTGACTAATGGCAAATGCTAACGCTAAAGCCAGAAACTAAATAAAGATTAAAAATATAATAAAAAAGAATAGATAAAAAAGAATAAAGAACTCAAAGGAAACAGGTATTAAAGTAAGATAAATTTGAATCAGACAGCATAGAAATTCTGTTTCAACAAAAATCTAATTAGGTAAGCAGCACGTTATCGAGGGCGTGCGTTGGTGAATTTGTCACGATCTACTAGCTGTCGTGGTGATTTACAATGGAACTGATAACGTCGCCGCGTACGACTGTGTTTTTGCTGCTTGGAAACTTTATAGAGAATAATTTAAGAGTAGTAAAACTGCAGGCTGCGTTCGATCGATCGCTTTGAAAATCTACGGTGAGGCAAAGGACTGTGGTTATTATGATGATGAAAATTGCAAAAAACTGATGATGACTCAATGATGTCATTTAAATGGACAAAAATTAAGAATTTTCCTTGATTTCATTGGTATTCCATCATCGGCAATGAGACCATCTTAAAATAATGCTTTTTCAAATTAAAGATTTTTAAAATTAGAAGTGATGGAGAAATCGATTAAAAAAAGTTGCATTTTTTTGTCCAGTATCAAACGATAAGACTGATTTCCTGATAACAAAATACGTATAAAATGTAAATACGAATTAGAAATATTTTAATGTTTCTAGTGTTTCCTTGTTTCGATAGTTTTTACAGAAATTTTGAACCTAAATGCTAATGACGATCATTAGACGAAGAAAACGGATTATTATCAATCCGGTCTGTCAATGTATTTACATTATAGCACATTTAAACCGACTTCTAAAAGTATTCTCTAATCAGTTCTATACTTTTTATGCGATTACTTGACCAATAAAGAACGCATTTTAGTTATTTGTTCCAAAGGTAAGCATTTCTAGAGCTATTTATAATATTTGATGCATGTTTTTTATGGACCTGATAAATAAAATTTTTTTCAACATATGTCTTTATGTTTTGCGTTTAAATGGTGATTATATTAGTAATTTTTGACCAAGGTCTGTTTATTTAATGACAATATCAACAACAAAACAGAGCTACACTCCAAAACCATTCAATGATCGAGATGTAACTTCAGGATAATTTCTTTGCAACGAATGAATGAAAGACAAGTTTGTACCTATATTATAAATTTCAAAAAAGGAAAAGAGTTTTTTTTTGTCTTTAAAATTTATAGAAATTTAACCCAAGCACAGGGCAAGGGCTAGAATAAAAATACCTTTAAGTAGGTACCTATATTAGACTTTAAATTCGTTGAATGAGTATATTGACTACCACAGACTATAAATAGTGTCAAAAATCGAACAAAAAGTACTGGCATCATTTTACGGTGCGATCGCAGAAACAGGTATATTAAACGCATCGCAAAAATCATCGCAGAAACTTTTCACTTAGTCTTATTGATGGCACACAGGAATCCTGATGATGTGAACGGAAGGAAACATTCTACCAATGAGCATGGACATCACATCCCTCCAAAAATGTACTTTTGTAACTAACAACTATCGAATTATGATAGGTATTGCAAGTATCCAATTAGTGTAAGTGATATTTCATTGTTTCAAGTGCGCTTTCGAAGGGCTCACGGGCGGGAGTGCAGCGACGATTACCCATTGTTTATCCTCGAGGCGAGACCGACACGCCTCGCGCCACTGCCATCCACACACTGCCACCTACCTTATCGACTTTGACGTCGATATTGCCTTGATCTGGTTAAGCAATCGCTTTCATTACCTACCACGGAGTTTAGTAAAACACTCTGTACGTGTATGCCCATTTCAAGCAACAGCTGTTGGGTTCAAGTTTTTTTGCATTGAAAGCTTAATATACTGCTGGCTTGAATTTTTTTTTGTGTTTTAGGAAGGCAAATAAGCAGACGGATTTCCTGATGCCTAGAGACACCAAAGGTGGTAATGGTGCGTTGCCAACCTGAGCTCAGGATGTTAGGCCTCGAGCAAAAGTAAGTTTATCGGCAACCTTACCCTCCGAACCAGAACACGTCATGACGTTATAGCGGCAGGAATAGGTAAGGCGGTGGTACTAATCCGGGCGAGTCGCTGCGAAACTCTACCACCTAGTAGTAGTAGCAGAATTTTTTTGTAATACAAGAGAATGGACAAGCAGGCAACTATTTTGATAACAAGATACTACTACCACCTATAGACATGTCATATATGCCGAATGTTTCATAGCATCATGTGTATCTTCTTAAAGCGTGGATGTCTACAACCGTGCGATATCGAAGACATTTTTGTCTCCCTCAATGTTTTTGTGGAATCAGTTGCTAAAGGCAGACCCAATGGATACGGTTTAAAAACCTTCAAAAAAAGAGCGTACTCATTCCTTAAAGGTCGTAAACGCATTTGTGATACTCCTGGTTTCGCGGATGTCCATGGGCGTCCATGACTTAATTATTTGTTTCTAATATTAAAAATATATCGGTATCACATGGCCGGGATTTTAGGCGTTCATATCTACCAGTCCAACTTTTCAGGAACACGTTCTTCTGACTTTTTAATTTGAAATCTGATATTATGAGGAAAGAATAGAAATGAATAAACATGATGGATGTGAGGCGTGTTAACATTTAACTGCAAACTATTTTTATACTTACCAAATATGTTTTTGTGTACATAAAAGCAAAACAATCCAGCAAAAGATTTTTATGTATAAGGGGTCATAGTGAATAACCAGGTCATATACCGTAAATATAGCATACATGAAATTGTTCACTCTTGACTTCGTTATTGTTGCTAAACAATAATTAAGAATTTAGTGTAAACATACACTGTAACTAAAATGTTTAATACAAATTAACAAGGTTACACATATTTCAGTAATTCTAGTAACGCAATATAAGAACTTCACTGAAGGTAATATTGACTATTTCGCAAACATTAACATTGTGTACTAGTAATAGCTACTTATAAACTGATTTTGATCATAAAAGTATTGCTTTTGTTATTCATATAATTATACCTACATTACCGTGCTTATTTCAATAAATACTTGTGGAATGAAAATCAATATGTTTTTTATAGTCTATTGATATTACAGATAAAAACTACATACCTTTAATTATACACTTAATCTTTATTTTGAAACTCTACTTTAGAATTATTGAAACGCGGTGAAACGAAACGCCACTTTGTAAAATCAAACGTTAATGTGTAGAATTAAGTTGCCAAGAATTAGGATAGCACTTTAGTTAATTGTTATTATTGTCAGAATTATGAAAGACTTACCTTCCAGTCTTGGTGATTATCATCTCTGTGCCCAATTCATTAAATTTATCCCATAATTCCTTAGTTTCTAGATGACATTGTATATGCTTCATTTCTTCACTGGACCAGCGTTCAACTAATTGTGGGTTTCTTGGTGGGGGTGAAATAGCGCGAGATCCGCCGGCTACGCCGCTTGCTGATCCCGCTTCTGATGTCGATGAGACATCTACCGGCGAGTCTCGTTCAAACTCAGCTAGTGGTGGAGACGGTGATCCTGATGCAGATGCTGTTGCATCGACGAATTTTTCTAGAAAAACATTTATTTTCTTTACTTTGCCGTTATCAAATGTTGGTAGTCGTATAATCCTAAATGAAAACTACATAGTTTAATATATATTAAACTTTAACTCTGGGAAAAACTTTGCAATGTAGCTAAGAATCATATCGACCACGTTAGCTTTCAAACAAAAAATCCGAATCGAAATCGGTTCAAAAATACACGTTAAGTTTACAACACTCTTTTTCCATGGAAGCTTAAAGATTATTTTATAAGGATGAAAAAATAAACAAATTGACATTCTGAGTGTAAAAAATATACTGTGACTGCGAACACCGTAATTGTTAAAAGTTTGTTGCCAACTTGATGTTAAGATTTTGAACTTGTTGTAGAAGCTTCTATGCTATTTCAATTGGAACACGACAATGGCTAATACTGACATTATACTGGGAAGAATAAGTAGTAAAAACCAGTGTGGAAGAGTTGTCACAAAACTTGAATGGCACTGATCGACGTATAAGCTCTTTTCGCGGTCTTACATCTCTTCGGCAAAGCTCACCCGTGTATCATTACCATACCGCTTTTTAATATACCAATAACTAGGATTATGGTTTGTCATACTTGCTTCCTAGATACACGGCAGAGTG
>NJDC01002342.1:121436-145400 GCA_002245475.1 Calephelis virginiensis
TTAAACTATATTTTTTTATCATATTGAAAGTCTAGTTGGGCCTATGCATATATCATGTACTCCATAGAATACGGGTGTAAGATACTTTTTTTTTATATGGGAAGGCATACAAGCAGACGGATTTTCTAATGGTAAGAAATTCACGCTGCTTAGAGACACCAAAGGTAGTAATGATATGTTGCCAACCTGAGGCCGAAATGTTAAGAGTCGAGTAAAAGTAAGTTTACCGACTACCTTATCTTCCTAACTGGAACTCGTCAACAGCAAGCATTTACGTTTTGACGGCAGGAATAGGTAAGGCAGTGGTACCAATCCCGGCGAGTCACTGCGCAACTGGACCACCAGTTGGTCTATTATGCAAAGGAGCCCAGACCAATACGGAGAATCTAATTTTTTTTAGTCATGGCTTTTACCGAACATCTCACTTAAGTACTTAGTAAAGGTGAGAGTTTAAAACAAAATGGCCATATATAGTTTAGTTGATTAGTGTTCTGTGCGGTTCTTAACAAAGTAGAGCTGGACATATTTGGTGATTTCGGGTTCTGGTAAAACCAATCCATTCATTACGCACTGTCATTCCTATTTTGTTGCGCTTGAATACACATAAACCGCCTCGTTAGTCGCGCGGGTAGCGTATACGGCTAACTCTACCGATTAACTGCGAGGCTCGGGTTAGATTCCCGACGGGGGCAGACATGTGTGATGAACATTTAGATGTCTGCCTTTTCGGGTCTGAGTATTAGGGTCATATTTAATACTAACTTATTCAGGTATCTGTGTAAGTATTTATATGTGCTAGCATCGTTATTTAAATCCCATAACACAAGCATATAATTTGCTTACTTTGGGGTTAGAATCAATTAGTGTAATTTGTCCAGAGATATTTATTTATTAATTTAAACTTATTAATTAGTATTTTGCTTTTGATTTTATTTTTCTTACTTGGACAAATTTCTTAAAATATCTATATAACCTGTTAAAACGATTTTCGGTCATTCATACAGTTGCAGCACCTTGTGACACTATGTAGTACATTGCCAACAAGGCCAGAATCTCTCTCGGGTAACCCTCGAAATTGTAGCAACATGTTGGCAATGCAGAATTATTATTATAATGGTTCTCGTCTGGAAAGCGGACCGGTGTTCGGTGCAGTATGATATCTACCTAAATCTTACGTGTATTGGAATCCAGCCAGATATAATAGAGGTCTTTCTTTAAGCGGACTTGTGCGACTGTTTTTGTTGTTTACTGTTGTTGGTGTTGTTTTTGTCACTGAACTCTTCCTTGACGACTGGAACGATTTTGATAAAAAAAATTGTGTGTATTCAAAGGCATTCGAGATTCACAGTTTGTGCTACTCGAAAATGTTTTTGAATATTTTTTTATTTGTAAGTAGTCCTTGATTTTGGAATGTTTCACGTTGAATCCGACAGACTGCGCTACTATCGAAGCATTAATGCCTAGCGATACGAAGTTTGCTGGGTCAGCTAGTACTATATAATTAACAAAATTATCTTTTACACTTTCATACCTACGTAGTGTGAAAGTCTTTTATTTTTAATAATTATTTATCATATTATTATAATGACTTTTCATTATTTTAATTGTAAAGACTATAAGTAATTGAAAACTATTATTAGACATATTTATTTTAGCATTTGCCCTGTGCTTGGGTTTTCTATAAATTTCTATAAATTGTAGTCTAGCGGTTCAATTGTTGGACTTGACTGCATGAGGTCCAGGGTTCGAATCCCGGATCGGGCAACAAAAATAAAATTGGATTTTTCCAGTTTTCTAAAAAAAATGTTGTTCGGGATTGGAAATGACGTGCCCATTTGGCGATAGGCTTGCCACCTATCACATTGTGGGAGTTAGTATCTTCGGCTAGTCGTGGGTGTTCTAGTTGTGCCTCTGCGGCGTGAAGATGCTTTTTTTTAAGGAAAAAAATCTGATAAATTTAAAAGCGTTGTTGGCGCTCTGTACTGATTAAAATCATTACTCTGTACCGACAGTCCACGAATCTCGTGTTCGATTCGCAGGACGACATATTAATTGAAACTTACTTATCTTCACGCCAACTCCCTTACGTGGTAAGTAGAGGGTATCGATTGTCAAGTGACACGATCCTTGAAGATCTGACTTGTTGTTACATTCATACTACCCGGAGTGGAGTATCAACCTAGGTCTCATAGGGTGCCTACATTATCCATTTTCGCGTTGTTCATATTTTAAAAATCAGTATCTCCCCTGTGGTCTAGCGGTACGGTAGCGGTCGTGTAGGACTTGAGTTCATGAGGTTCCGGGTTCGAATCCCGGGTAGGGCAACAAAAAGTTTTTTTTTTTAAATTTCGTAATAAAAAAATGTTGCCTAGGCTTGGGTATGTGCCCAGTTGGCGCTAGGCTTGCCACCCATCACATTGTAAGGTATAGTCATTTTTTTAAATTTCCTGATATAAAAACGTTGCCTCGTATCCGGATAATATGTGCCCAGCTGGCGCTGGGCTTGCCACCCACCCTTGCGGGATGTAGTGTCTTCAGTGAATAATAGGTGTTCTGATTATGCATTTGACTACCCCTTTAGTGTTCGTGAACATATTTTTTTAAAAGCTGTTTGTTGATACTTTTAAAAATATTTATTTATTTCCGCGCCCATAAGCAAATAGTTTTCTTACTTGGAGTGAAGGATAAAACCAGTACTTGTAACTTTTTTTTATGTGCAAATGTGTAATTAGGAATTACAATAGTACTTAAATTAACTTGTACTGTATTTGTAATTGTATGTATAATATTTTCTGTACTTTAGTACGTGCATGATTATAGAGTACAAATCCCATTTTGAATGTCATCAAAGTACTATCAAATCGAAAAGCCATTTATTAAAGTAACCCACAGTTTATATAGAAAATAAATCGCTTTTGTATTTGACAGTACAGTCGCTGCTTAGTAAGGAAACACATGTATTTAATACAGAAATCATACTGTATTTTATTATATACTTAATTGTACAGTACAAATCCTATTTTAACTGTCATCCAAGGTACTGTCAAATCGAAAAGCCAATTATTAAATCTACCCACAGTTGATTTAGAAATAAAATCACTTTTATATCTGATAGTACAGTCGCTGCTTAGTGAGAAAACACGTATATTTATTACAGAAATCATACTGTACCTAAGTATATACTTAATTGTACAGTACAAATCCTATTTTAACTATCATTAAAAGTACTATCAAATCCAAAAGCCAATTATTAAATCAACATACCAACAGTCTATATGAAAATGTTTAAGCTTTAATCTTAAGCTCGTACACTGTCTACTTATCATTTCTTATTTTGTATCGTTTTTCTCTATCTTTGGTTAGCTGTAAGATATCCCTTGTTAGAGATAAGCTCGCCTTTTGTACAGTACTTATATTTGTGTTTTCTCGCTATCAATTCTCTATTACGTGTACAATAAAGTGTAAAATAAACAAATAAAATAAATCGCTTTTGTATTTGACAGTACATTCGCTGCTTTATAAGGAAACACGTGTATATAATACAGAAATCCAAAGTTAAAGTAACACTGTTAATCAACAGATTATTTATGCGCTAGATCAAATTTGCGTAAAATTAAACAAGCACTAACTTACTTTTGTATTATAATGTGTGAGGAGGTCAAACTAACCATATCGTAATGCTATAAACGTTATCGCCAAGTTATTGACGGTCTCTCGGTAATTGTCATATAAATGGCTGCGATCTGCGAAATGTGACGAATCGTATTAATTATTTTGCGACGGTAAAATCGATTTTTTATCGGGAATAGTTTCATTGTGGGAGGCAAATTGTTGATAACAAAATCGATGGATAGAGTTCGATAGAGTTATATAATACGGGTGGTTTTACATTAATAGGATAGAAATTGGTTGTGAAATAAAGTTATAATCATAAAATTAAAAAAAAAAACACCCTATAAGCCAGAACAAAACCTAGCCGTGATGTATCTAAGAGTAGATTATTCATAGTGAGAGGCAAATTATCGATAACAAAGTCAATAGATAGAGTTTGGTGATGCATATGGGTTTATTTTTATAGGATAGAAATTGGTCGTCATATAAATTTATAATCATAAAATTTAAAAACTATAAGTCATTACAAAACTTACCCGTAAGAATCGATCTAAGAATCGATTTTTTGACGTGAGTACTTTCATAGGGGGAGGCCAATTATCGATAGCAAAATCGATAAATAGCGTAATAATAATCGATAAGTAAAGTTTGGTGATGCAGATGATTTTACTTTTATGGAATAGAAATTGGTCGTAAAATACAGTTATACCTATAAAATTTAAAAAAAACTGTTAAGTCTCGATCTTTCATACCTATTAAGTGATAAAAGAAGAAGCACAAGGTTCTTCTGATGCTTAGATATAGCAATGACCTATAGGCACCATAGATGTTTTAGATTTGTCTCTCTCATGTAGCTAAGGTGTCAGGCCTAATATGTAACTTTACCGACCGACCATCATACCGAGCCCAACATTGTTATTATCTATATATTAATACGTAAAGCAAAAACCTAAGACCCTTTTTACGAAAATTGAGCTGACGGAGGGATATGAAATTCGGCACACTTATAGTTTATGTGTAGGAGAAGTGTAGAATGCTAAAATTTTTCAATAATAATGCTTATAAAGTACATTAAATCAATAAATAAAACATTACACGTACTATCATTCATTTGACACACACAAACAAATATATCGATGATAACGATAAAAGATCACAGATGTCGCACTAAAAAGTTTGGAAACAATGTAGTTGGTCTTGAGAAATGAGGATGTCGTTCTTATCAACAAGATACTAAAATTTATCATCGTCGAATTTCGACTAATAGGCGACCACTAATGGTAATAAACGGTTAAGACGTTGAATCCCTACTCCCTTTCAAGGCAAGCAGTTGCACAGTACTGTAGCGCCGGTGGTCGCGTTAGTTACAATGTCTTATAAGCTGCCAGGCAGAAAGACAAAATATTTTTTTTATAACATTAGGAATAAACTTTTTGATACTTTCATAGTATTATCTTATAACAAATCGTGCCAATAACGCGATTTTTATATAATAGGTAATCTCTATTTTTATCACATCATATAATATTATTATGACAAATATTCTTTGTAGTGTCAAGTGTTTTTTGTTAGAAAACTTCCTCTTTCCTCCCTTTTATGTCGAGATTCGACTCAACTTTCGAGTTTGAGTTCGATAAAGATACATGCTAGGCCTACAGGATTAAGTAATATATTCCAACAAGTTAGGATGTAGATATAAAATTGACTTGTGTATGTGTAGGGTCTAATTAATATTTAAATATAAATTAAAATCAACGAAAAGTATCTTCACGCCCGAAAAGTTTAGCAGAGACACAGCAGAGGCACCCACGACTAGCCAATGACACAATGTTTTTGTTTTGTTATATTATGATATATTTTAAAAATTAGTGTAGTATAGTATAAATGTATTTTATAAATTTAAATTACTAAAATAATCATTTGAGACAGTATTTGAACTCGCGACTTTTGGTTTACGCAAATGAAACTCTACTGAGCATCCATGTGATTTAAAATTAAACATATGTTTCAAATAATAATCGATGTAGTCGTGGTATCTTCAAGCCTATATCCTTTAAGGCAGAGGCATAACTAGGGCACTCACGACTAGCCGAAGTCACTAAGTCCCACAATGCGATAGATGACAAGCTTATCGCCAACCGGGGAATGCTATTTTTAGTAGACAATCAAAAATACATATTTTCGTTGTTTTCGTTGTCCGACCCGGGATCGAACCGGGGAGCTCAAGAAGTTAATGGATTTGATCGATTAAAAAGCTATAGGTACCTCATAATAGCTTTATCTACTTTGCTCTACATTTCGATAATATTCTTTAGTATCATATTTACATATTTTATTAACATGTCACTTTCCATCACACAAACTGTCTGGAGGCCGGTTACTGCACCAATAAAAAAAGATGGCTGTTAAATATTCTTTTATTCTCTACATGATATCCGTCAATATGGTTGAAACCTTTTGTTTTGATATCACAGAAGCTTTTAACTTGTCACTGGCCGTATATTTTAGTTTTTGTTCAAATCAACGGTTAGATTGATTAAAATTTAAAAGTAAGTCGAGTGAACGCACTCGATGCGGTCGTAGAGGGGAGCGACGCCCCTTATAGGCGGGACAAGAAAAAACAAAGGAAAATATACCTAATTTTAAAGGCAATAAAGATCAATTTCACTCTAAAAATAGTGTGCAATGAATGCAAGTAGAGTGGGTTCTTGCTAAGTAGCATAATAAGGATCCAAGTAGCCGTATTTAGAGTTTTTCTATGAAGCCCTCGTGTTTACAATTCTCTGGGGAAAAATAGAGAAACGACGACATGAATTCATTAAATAAAAAAATGTAGAGTTCTTAAGTATGATTATTTTTAAATTTCTTTATTCAGACTACCAAATCGCTTTTAAGATTGAACAAAAAAGTATCTTCACGTCCTTATCTCCGAATAGGTTGGCAGAGGTATACAAAGGACATCCACGATTGACCGAAGTTATTTAATTTCACAATATTATAGGTGGCAAACCTATGACGAACCAGGCTTATATACAATTCCGGGCAACATTGTTTTAATTAGAAAAAACAAATAAATTTTATTTTATTGCTCTACCTGGGATTAAACTTAGGACATCATGAAATGAAGCTAACACGACCACACGTGACCGTTAGTGTCAAAGTACTTACATTCAAATACTTACCTAAACATTTTTTTTAAAGTCAGCCTCTAGCGGTTCAGTTGTTGTACTTGAATGCATGAGATCCCGAGGTCAAATTCCGGATCGCGCAATAAAAAAAATTGTTGTTTACAATTTTGTAATAAAAAAAATATTGCTCGGTATTTTATATGTGCCCGGTTGGCGATATGCTTTTTGGGTCTTAGTGTCTTCGGCTAGTCATGGGTGCCTTGGTTATCGCTCTGTCTATCTCTTCAGGGATATGGGCGTGAATATACTTTTTTTTAAAGTCAGATTTTAATTCAGACTCAAATAGTTATTATGCTTTTATGAGATTAGACAGCAAAGAATCGAATTGAATGTCTGTTGGTAGAATATGTTTACGTATGTCGTTTACTGCCACGAAATGCGATAATTAACGACTTAAGCACATAATTATAAAAGACCTAACCTTTGAATAACTTTAAAAAATATAATACATTTAAATTACAAAATAATATAAGATTGCGGAACAACAGATATATAGGTACCGTAAAATATGTCAACACATACATATTTGACCAAATTCTAATGATCAATAAATTCGTGTGGTTTATTTATTATGAAAAAGTACTTATTTGACATTCACATTTTAGGACTAATTGTATTCGTATTCGGCTAAGCGGGAATGCTCTGTAGGGCTACTCTAGAATCTCGATTTATGCAAAATTAGAAATTAGAATCAGATTTATGTCATTTTGTACCTACTCTTGAACATTACGTTTCGTTATTTGAATTCGGTTTAATAAATTATTACCTACATC
Organism: Calephelis virginiensis; assembly: GCA_002245475.1. Lineage (NCBI taxonomy): Eukaryota > Metazoa > Arthropoda > Insecta > Lepidoptera > Riodinidae > Calephelis > Calephelis virginiensis. The sequence goes on from NJDC01002342.1 coordinate 129,010, forward strand.
AGATTCATTTATGTATTTATTTTTATTATCTATTATTTATTCAGAAATATAGGGGTAAGATACTTTTTAAAATGAAAACTTGTTTAGCGGCGTCGCGTACTATGTTTGGAAGTGGTAAAAACTTCTAAAATTTCGTAAGATAAAAATTCGTATGACGGCGCAGGGCGCTTGCGCGAATGTTCGTGTTGTCATGTTTGTGTACGATAGCGCAATAAATGAATATTGTATTCTACCACATAAATGATAGTACTTTCATACTGATAATTAAAGCAATTCGCGCAACACTTTTCCCTTACCATTCCAAAATATAAAAAATGCTCTATTTTAATATTCAAGTTTTCACTTCTGCTAGCACTCCCGGAGTGCAACCCGTCTTTTCAGTTAATTCACTCCTTACCTAATTCTGTAAATATGTCTTTATTTTAATGTCAATATTGAGAGTAATGTTACCTTAGCATAATATTCCAACCACGGAGACAACATGCACGTGCGCGGATAGTTAATATCTAAAGGCAATATGGAACGGCTTATACATGGTTTATATGTTGGAAATACACAAGATTTACCTATTCCAATAAGGTGGGTACTAAAATTTCATAGCGGTGGGGATGTTTCGGTCTAATCGATGTACAAATCTAAAATATGGATTCAGTTTTTTTAATAACTTCTAGAAATAGGGTTTTGATGAGAATTATAGCGCAATTCAGAAGTTAATAAACGTATGTATACATACGTAAACGCATACCTTCACGGTCAAGCTCCAATGGAGGAGGCAGAGAGTATCGAGTCTTAAGAACCTACTACGAACCTTGTAGGCCTGCCTAACTTCAACCGTATCAATAACTTTTAAGCAAATACACCGTTTAAAACATGTACAAGTTACATACCAACTTCCAGATGTTGGACTTGTCCGTGGAACCCGAAATATGACAATAGTGAGCACTGAAGATAACAGGAATGGCAAACTTGAAGTCTACACATTGAGTTAAGGAAAAAAAAAGTATAGTCCGTAACAATTGCAACATAAATAAAATTTCTGTAATTTTATAAAAAAAGTATCTTCACTCCCATATCAAAGAAGAGGTACTCAGAGGTACAATCAGGGTACTCCTGACTAGTCGAATACACCCACAATGTGATATGTGGCAAGCCTATCGCCAAACAGGCACACATCCAATCCCGAGCAACATTTTTTTTATTAGAAAAAATATTTTGTTTTTGCTGCCCGACCCGGGATTCGAACCCGGGACCTCGTGAACTCAAATCTAACACGTTGACTGTTAGACCACAGATACGGTAACATTAAAATTATGTACGTGATATCTTACCTCGGTCAACGTTGTTTTTTTAGAGAAATAAAAAAAATATTTTTGTTAAATGTAATTTGTGTAATTTTACACATTCACTTAAAATGTGTGTAAAATAAAAAAAGTTATATATTTGTTTGGTTAAACAATATAATTTAAACTATATGACTAAAAAAACTTATTCTTGTGAACGCGACCGACGACAAAAAATTGCATCGGCAGCAGCTAAACGTCACTTAAACAAATAAGGGAGGTCCGATCCTGATTTATAGCCTGATAGTCCGAACATATGTTACTCTTCAGTGATTAAATGACTTCCCTTTATGATAACAATAATGCTTGCTATATTGACATGTTATTTTGTGATAGACAGTTCTATCACAAAAACATGTCATGTCAATTTAGTGACTTACCTTAGTGATAACAATAATGCTTGCGATATTGACATATTTTTATGATAGACAGTTCTATCACAAAAACATGTCAACATAGGAATCATTTTTAAGATTGTTTAACTTTTTGAATATTAAGCTTCATTTGCCTCTTTTTTTAAGAATGATGAACTTTTCTAAATTTGTTCACGAAAATAATGCAACTTGTACTATCAAATTCCATATTTAAAACAATTTCCAAAACTTACATATTTTTGTGATAGAATTATAAATCTTTAACTTTTAAATATTACACCCCATTTAGCTCTTTCTTTAAGAATAATGGACTATCCAAAATTTTTTTAGGAAAATAATTTTCAATACTGACATGTTTTTTGATACAACTGTAGATCTTAAGGTTTTGTAATATTTCAACCCATATGCCAATCACCTTAGAGACTATGGGTTTGACAATACTTATTTATTAGAGTATTTGTATAAAAATAAATAAAATTTCTAGACAATAACAATATGTAACAACAATACGTAAAAAAATGCAATGCAACAACTTGCAATAGTAACTGGCATATTTTGTGATAAAACTGTAATTTTTTAATTGTAGAATAATCACGTCTTATTCACCTTTCTGCAGGAATGATGGGCTTGAAAATATTTAAGGATGAAAATAAATAAAAATGTTTTTATTTCAGTTATGCCAGCTGTTATTAAACATATCATGTTGATTGAACGGTAGTTGATCCTTTCGCATTGAAATAAAACGACATACCTGCCAAATTCCGCAAGGTTACTAAAATGGGCTTGAAATTCATATAAAATTACCATTATTAGTTTACTTGATGACGTCTTTTATTGATTAAATAGTAGCTCTTTTGCAATTGATTTATAACGTCTTATCTGTCTAGTCTAATAGTCTTAGAATATTTAATATTTTTATCTGTTATCTAAACAATATGGAAATCAACTGTTTCTGCTGATAAACTGCAACCGATAAGTAACTAAATCGTCACTTAAATTTATATTAAATATAATTATTACTATATTAGTTTACTTATGACTATGGCTATTTTTCATATTGACATATTTGATTAAACAGCTGATCATACACTTGTGAAATAAAACGTCTTATCCGTAAATTTCTTCATGCTGATGTTTATATATAACTAGCGGCCCGCCCCTGCTTTGCACGGGTATAAAATGTACAAATAAACATCCTCTCCAATCACTTTATCTATTAAAAAACCGCTTCAAAATCCGTTGGGTAGTTTTAAAGATTTAAGCATTCAAATAGATATAGGGATAGAGGAAGCGACTTTGTTTTATACTATGTAGTGATACCGACAAAAACAAACAAACAGTTTTGCAATAGCTAGTATTTTTATCTGTTATCTAAATAACATGGAAATTAACTGTTCCTGTGGGTAGACCGCGACCGACGACAAAACATTACAGCGTCACAACTAAACCGTCACTTGAATAAATAAGGGCGGTCCAATCTTAATTTATAGCCCTAGCATACGTTACTCTCCAGTGATTTAGGGACAACCCTTAGATAACAATAACGTTTACTATATTAATTAATTTTTTTGATAAAGAGACCACCATTTTTAAAGTTTTGTTATATTATCGCCTCTGTGGTCTAGCGGTCCGGAGTTGAGCTTGACTTATTGAGGTCATGGGTTCGATCCCTGAGTTGGACTTAAAAACAAAACCTATGTATCTCACTGTGGGACCTAGTGTCTTCAGCTAGTCGTAAGTGCCCTGGTTGTGCCTCTGCCTACCTCTTTGGAGATATGGGAGTGAAGGGGGAAGTCGAACCTACCTTTTAGTAGTGTCCCTATTTAGAATAGACCATCTACCTCTCTGGCTGGCAGCTCGCTAGAGGCTATAGTAGGTTAAATAGACCAACAATTAAGACCACTGATAGGAGAATGCTATGAAGCAACTTGGACCTAGAATGGATCTACCGCTTCACCTATGCCTGATGTCATACTGTCTTATTAATAAATGTGGATCAAATTGCTCCCAGATTTAAGTTGACTTCAAAGTTTTTAAGTTTAAAAAAATGCACTGCATTCTATAAATGAGGTACGTACTACATTACTGCTCAACCATCTACAGATGATTTTAGTATCATCAAATGGAAAAAAACACTATATATTATGTGGTTCAAACGAGAAAACTAAAAAGAATACTAAAATGAGGCATACACTCATAATTTTAGGCTACTTAATTTATCTTCTTGTTTGTCTTCTAATATCATAAAAAGACACAGAAATGATTTTAACTTCTACTTTGGAAAGATATTTTAAAACTATGGTGTCCATAGGAAACATTGTCTCTTATCCTCTGAGATCCGTGTACTTGTTCCATATTTTGTCCCATACAAAATACGAGTAAAACACATTATTCTTGCAGATGAGTAAAAAGAACTTACAATTAGTAGGTATAGATAGGGTGACAATACGGCGGGTACAAGATAGACGAATCTCTCTCCAGGGACTGTGTAAATCGTATCGCTCCCTTTCTTTTTATATTTTATTTTTAAGCCACAGTGTAGCTGTCTCCTTGGGTAACGTAGGGAGACAACACACCTTGCAGCACAAGTTTCAAACAGTTTATGTGTCCTTTAAATGTATACGTTAACAATTTTAGTCAACACAGCATATAAAAGAAAAAGAATAGTTTTAGTTACACTATTTATAACTCAAGAACGGCTAAACAGATTAAAATGAAAATTGATTATTGATTGAGCTGTGACCCAGGAGACGGACATAGAATACTTTTTATCCCATTCAACTGTGAGGGAAATAGAAAACAACTTTTTATTTTTTTCCAAACAAACTGAATTCATGTAACGAAATTCACCGGAACGGCTAGTATTAAATAAAAATTACGTTTTAATTCCTTATATGTTTGAAACTTTAGGAAAAATACAACATTTAAATAGCCAAACTTGTGATTGTGATAATTAATACATACTCTGTTATATTGTTTTGTGTTAGTTTAGAATATATATTATTATTTTATATTATTTATATTAGTTTTATTTACCGATTTCAAAAAACGAGGAGGTTCTCAATTCGGCCGGTATATATATATTTTTTATGTATGTACACCGATTTCTCCGTGGTTTCTGAACCGATTTACGTAATTCTTTTTTTGTTTGATGCGGAATAGTTTTGAATTGGTCCAATAAAAAAATTATCCACTTAGGCCTATTAGTTTTTATTTTTTGAGCATTTCTTGCCTACTTTCACCTTTTCCGATGTTTATTTTTATAAAATTAAATCATAACAGCAACAAACTAAAAAGTATTCAAAAGTAAAAAATAACAAAGATTTAATATTAATTATATACTACCTATTATTTATATGTGCTATTTACTAACAGTTTTGAAGTCGGTGCCAAGCCAATATAATACTTAGGTACTTATTTTATTATTAATTTTTAGTTTAAGGTTTGGCACCGACTTCAAAACTGTTAGTAAATAGCACATATAAATAATAGGTAGTATATAATTAATATTAAATCTTTGTTATTTATTACTTTTTAGTTTTGAAGTCGGTTTTTTAGTAACGTAGTTATTTTTATATTTATACTATTAAGACATTTCTTATTTTAATTTATCACTTTACCAACGTACCTAAGTTTATGTAGTTTCCTTAAATAAAAATCTTAAAATAAGAAAAAAAAACACACACGCACGAGCAATCGTCAAATTTATAACACCTCTATTTTTTTTGTTTATTTTTTTATGTGAGAGGAAAGCAAACAAGCACATGTCTCTCCCGATTTGAGATAACCGTGGCATATATACACCATAGATGTTATAGGTGAGTCGTTTTTCTGTGGTGGGGATGTTAGACCTATTGTGCTAGTCTACCGGCTACCCTACCCTCCGGACCGGAATATGACATGTCATTATGACGGCAAAGAAAGGTAAGGTGGTAGATCCCCACCCGAGCAAGTTGCTGCGCAGCACTCTAGCACTAGTGGTCTTGTTAGTGATGATCTATGTTTTAACTAGTACTAATTATGAAGAAATTTCGACCATCTTTTCTGTCGATGGCGCCAAAACTCGTTTTCGCATTTATGTTTGGATAAACGTGGCCAAGTGCGAGTGACATTCCTCCATGAAGAGTTCCATAATAGCGTGCATAGACAAGGGATTTAAATTGAGATTAACAAAATATAATGTTGGACATTTTCCAATATCATTTGACTTCCCTTTTTCAGCCGCGAAAAATTGATATTTTTATTAGGGGAATGTATTTTACAGTTTTTGCCCTATAACATATTAAGCCACTAGCAGATGATGCACTCGTAATATTTTTATTAAAAAAAATGTTTTTTGAATACTTACTTTTTTCGAATACTAGTACGATATTAGAAAAAAAGATATACTCAGAATTAAATTGGTGACATTAAATTAATTTAATATATCGATTTCTTATCTTTTCTATTATTTTACCTAATTAGTACACTTTTTCATATACATAAAGCTGTTGCCTGGGATGGAATGTGTGCCAGTTTGCGATGGACTGTCACCTATTGCATTGCCGGACTTAGTGTCTTCAGTGGATGCCCTGGTTTTTCCTGAACTGAAAATTGAATTTAAACGGAAAATTCTAATCTCATGACGTCCACATAGTCATAATGTGCAAACGCAAAGCACTCTGTGTTTTGGCTGACAGTGTTGGTCACTGAGGATAAGGTGGGGTGCCAGTTCGAGCGACGACAATTTTATCTAAATTTTGTGTGTCATTTTAATTTTTTTCTATTTTTTGAGCAATAATAAGGAGATATATTTATGAAGCCAACACTGCGTTTACAACCTGAGTATGACAGGCTTTTTAGTTACAACATGCCTGTACCTGTCCTGGGACTTTATGTAGGATAGACCATCTGCCATTATGCCGGGCTGCTCGTAAGAGGCGAGCAAAGACTAAATGGGTAAGTCAACAAGAAGGCTGGTAGTTGAATGCCGTGCATCAACTTGTCCAAGCAGAGATCCACCACCTCTCCTATTCTGATCCAGCGAGTAGGGCAGACTTGCACATTGTTCTTAATACCCTGACTACAAGATAGCGCGCCATCAATTTATTAATTTCATTTAAAATTCAGCAAAAAAAACTTAATGTAACACAAACATTATTTAGTATTTCTAGCGGACTCCACACTATGCTAGGCATGTGTCGTGGCATTCATATTTCTTATATATTTATTATATTGGATTGACTTTTTGTCATTGCAGGGCATCCACATTAACATAAAAGTTTTGTGTGTGTGTGTGTGTGTGTCACAAATAATGAAATGTTTTTGTAGCTTTTGTTCTGGTTGTGCCTCTAAGCTGAAGTGAGAACTCAGTGTCCGACTTACTAATTTTAATTCTCAACTTTGTTGGTCGCAAATATGTTGTGTATGTGATAAGGTTGTATTTTTAAGTTTATGCATTTTATTGTTATAGCAACGTTACAAATAACTAGAACATTGACTGTATCGATTGTTTGCTTTGGTCATCACTTCAACCGCCTTGCTTGTTAGGGGACTACGCTGATCACAGATAAGGCTCAGATCAGTGCCGTTGGCCAACTTTTACATCAATAGGAAATAATGTGCTTACTTAGAGTCTAGATTTTTTTCTACAATTTGTCTAGATATTTAATTATTAAAAGTAAAGAGTCCCAAAGTCTGGGGAAGTTGTGACTGGAAAACCATGAGGCTAGCAACACTTTAGTCATGCGAAAAAGTGTGTACACTACACACTAGCATCAATTTTCAACGAGCGTAACGTAAAAAAATTCTCTTTAAATTCAAACTTTACTAATTCCTTCCTTTAAGCTAACTTAAGATATTCAAGCTACCTCACAGCTCGACTTGTGGCTCCGCCAGCCGACGAAATAAACATTATAAATAACGCAGTATGAAATTCGGAGATAACATGCAGTGGTTTATTTTGAGGAACGTAGCCAGAAGTCAATAAACATAGCAAAGATATTTCTCTAAAAAATCCCTTATCATTTTCTAATGTCGCTAACAGACGCACCACTTCGGAAGCACCGAGGCAGAGCGAGGCGCGAGCTTGCTTTATCTGCGCTGGCTCTGCGCGAAACAATATATTTATTGGACAGAAACACGCGGCACGGGGCCGATCCAAGCGGATGATCTATTCTCTGCTCACTTACGTTGCCACTGCAGAGAAAACTACGACAAAGCCAGTATCTACACAACCACGGGGATGATTTGTTTCCTTGCTATTTTTTAGGTCGTCTTCGTGTTCATTTGTGCTTTCATGGTTTGAATATCAAGATTTATTTTGACTAGCGGTCACCCGTTGCTCGAAATTCGACCATAATAAATTTTAATATCTTGATAAGACCGCCATCTTCATTTCTCAAGACCAACTCTGTTTCCACACTTTTTAGTGCGCCATCTGTGATCTTTTATCGTTATCATCAATATATTTGTTTGTGTGTGTCAAATGCATGGTAGTACGAGTAATGTTTTATTTTTTGAATTAATGCACTTTATAAACATTACCATTAAAAATATTAACGTTCTGCACTTCTTCTACACATAAACTATAAGTGTGCCAAATTTCATTCTCTTCCGTCAGCGCAATTTTCGTAAAAAGGGATATTAATATATAGATACTTTGATAAATATTGTATTGAGTTTGTTTGAATTTAAACCAAGAGTAAGATAAAACTACTAAGTTTGAACCACTTATTCAGTTGTACAGGGTGTTTACATAGATTTTTATACCAGCCAAGTTGGTACCAATATATTTGTCACCAGCAAACCCAGTCAACTTGGTACCACCTGACTTTGACAATTAAAACTTGGTATAGAGTAACTTTTATTCATGTTGCCTTACAATTCCAGATTTTTCGCCATAAGAACCTTTCTTGTATCATAACGAAAGCATATAAAAGCTGCTGAATTTATCTAGCCGTCCTCAAATTAAAGCATGTATCCGGGAAACATTGTTTCATTTCTCTTTACTTATCTAAATAAATAATAAACGAGGAGTATCTGTTTGTAATATTAAAATAACCACTCTGTACTTCATGCTTATGAATATTTACACATATCTCTATTTTTACAATTTTTGTCAGTCTCTCAGTCGGTCTGTCTGTTTGTTCCAGGTAATCTCTGAAACGGCTGGACAGATATTGACGGGACTTTAACTTTCATGTGGCTGTTATAATAAGGAGTTACTTAAACTATTTCTATTTTAGACATTTTTCTTGAATTCCACGCGGATAAAGTCGTAGGCACAGCCAATTTATGCAGTATATATATATATATAAAAATTTATAAGCTTGTTCGTGTTTCAAATTATAGTCTTGGATTCGAAGTTAGGTCGACCTAACTTCGGATGGGAAAATAGGATGAAACCGGTTTGTAGCAGTAGTATATCAGAAAATATATTAAAAATGGGTTGCCTATAAAAATCCCGGACATTTTTTTTTATTTTTTAAAATGACTTTTTTTTATTAATTGGCGCTATATTAAGATTGTATCCCGACTTAAAGTAGTAGGTATAAGACGAAGTTGCAGAACTGGGGTTGCCTGTTATTTATCTGGATTGCCAGGTATAAACAGATAATTGTCGATGCTAGTTACTTTCACGGGATCGGATAATAGAAAAAAAAACATATCAACACATGTGCATTTTTACTATATTTTTTATTACAATTTATGTTGATATATAGAGTTGCCTGCAAAAAAAGTTGGAAACATGAAAATATTTTTTTTTAAATATTAAAAATATTCGGTCCAGGATTTGTTTAGGCAACCCACTTTTAATATATTCACTAAAATTATTACTTGACTAAAAATATGTTTTATTCAATTATCAGCTCGGTTTAAGTCGATGTAGGTTCGGATCTTCATAGCAGTTTTGTTTTGGTTTTAATCTTGGAAACTAAATTCCAGACTGTCGTAAACCAGAAGGTATGTGACAGGTCCCGCGCGGCGGACTGTTCAAACTGTGACCTTCTGGAATGAGGGATGGTTTCCACTTTGTTGCACATTGCTGGCTAAACATTCATGGAAATATCCATTTCACGTTGGGTTTTTCAAGTTTAGTTAAAGCTGAATGTTCAATTTGAAAGTAGAGTTATGTTTTCCGAGTATATTGGGTGTTTAGGCGAATCAACAAAACAGGTTTTGTGATGGTAAATGTTTGTATTTCAATATTTTACAATGACTTGTACTAATTAAAAGTACTAGTGACTGCCGTTGGTCGACATTCGACCATAATAAATTTTAATATCTGGTTGATCAGAACGCCATCTTTATGTCTCAACCCAACAACTTTGTTTCCAAACTTTTTAGTGCGCAATCTGTGATCTTTTACTGTTATCATCTATATATTTGTTTGTGTGTGTCAAATGCATGGTAGTGTGGGCAATGTTTTATTTCTTGATTTAATGTACTTTATAAGCATTATTATTGAAAAATATTAATGTTCTGCACTTCTCCTACACATAAACTATAAGTGTGCTAAATTTTATGCCCCTGCGTCCACACCATTTTCGTATAAAGGGGTCAAACGTTTTGGCATCACGTATTAATTTATAGATAACAAAGCTGCGTAGGCATATGATGGTTAGACGGGAACAGACATCTGCTTATTCGTTGCACAGATTATGTGACGTTGACAGTTACTTCTTCTTCTCGTATTTCTCTTATTTTGCGTCTGAACGTCAAACGGCGTGTACACAGGGTTACTTTGAAAGGACTGGCCAAATTTTAAAATAAGGGGGTAAAAGATTAAATGGTAATGAAATTTAAATATGATAGCCAAATTGTAATATTTACTTTTATAAACATTATTTAATAGTCCGCAAAAATGTTTCAATTGTTGTTACGCTATGTCGTATCTAGTACGAGTCACGACGTCACCAGCCTACGAATGCGGCTGCGGTAGGCGTAAATCAGTTTTATAATTTATTTACGTTTTAACCATGCATCTTGTATTTGGCGTTGGATAAAAATTACAAATATTTTTTTTTATTTTTTATTTTTCATAGATTAATTCTGTCATCGATTCAGAATTATTTCTCAGAACCTGACTGGCACTTTCAATGTCACCCTGTATGTGATCCGAGTGTATGTGTTAGTCACTTTTACTTATTACTTTCATAAACAGAAGTATGGAGGATAGACCTGCTTTCTTAAGTCTAATTAAGTATAACCCACAAATCACTAGTAGGATCCTGATTTAATTTAACTGAGACCACCTCGGAATAAAAACCAACTTTAAAAAAAAAGGATCATTAACATATGTTTGTTATTGGCCTAATAATCCTATTAATATTAGAAATGCGAAAGTTTGTATGTTTGTTTGTTTGTTATTCCTTCACGAGAAAACTACTTAACCGATTTCCATGAAATTTGGTACCCACCGTAGAGGGTAACTTGGATTAACACAGAATAGTTTTTATCACTAAATAATGTTCCTGTGCTAGTTATTTATAATAGCTAGTTGCCTAAAAACATCCGAAAAGGTACAATACAATACAATACAAATATTTTTTATAGTACACCATCAACAAAAAAATATACATCATAGAAATATTAATGTCAACCGGCGATGCTATCGCCAAAATGCAATTTCTCACAGACAACCGACGACATAAAACACTAGCTGTTACACGCGGCTTTGCTCGCGAGGCAGTTAATATATTTACTGATTATACCCCATTAGTAAGGACTTTCAAACAAATTTTTCAACCCCTATTTCACCCCCTTAGGGGTAGAATTTTCAGAAACTCTTAAATACATATCTACTCATTTTCAATAATTAGCCCAAAAATAAAGTTTCATGTTTCTAACTTAAAAAATGTCGGTGTTCCATATAAACTTTCAAACCCTGTTTCAATTCATTAGGAGTAGACTTTCCAAAATTCTATCCTTCGTAGGTGTCTTCTCAATAAAACGACCCTGCTCACCAATTTTCGTGGCTGTAACTCGAACAGTTTTTGCTGGTCTGTCAGTTGGTTGTTAGTAGGTACTGTTGAATCAATAACTATTTTGTATTTAGTTTAAAATATCATTCTCATTGCTTTGATGCATAGTGGTCAACAATTGTACGATTCCGAAGACATTTCCTGCAGGAAATATCTTCATAACATCGTTGTGGAACCAATTACCAAAGATGGTATTTCTAATCGGATACAACTTAGGAACCATTAAGAAAAGACCGTAATCATTCTTTTAAGGTCTGCAACGCCCATGTGATACATGGTGCTACGGATGTCCGTACGCGACAGTGATCACTTACCAGGTGACCTACACGCTCCTTTGCCTCCTTTTTTTATGACATTGAAAGGCATAACAAGCAGACGGATTTCCTGATGTTAATAAATTCACGCCGCCTAGAGACACCAAAGGTGGTAATGGTGCGTTGCCAACCTGAGGCCGGGATATTAGGCCTCGAGCAAAAGTAAGTTTACCGGCTACCTTACCTTCCGAACCGAGACACGTCATGACGTTATGGCGGCAGGAACAGGTAAGGCGGTGGTACCAATCCGGGCGAGTCGCTGCTAAACTCTACCACCTAGTCAGATGTCACGGTGTTAGTGACGGTGAGCCTATACTCGCCTTTTACGAGCTGCCTGGCAAGGAAGGCAGATGGTCTATTCTACAAAGGAGCCCGGACCAACACGGGGAAATAAGAATCATACAAAGAAATAAGCATCTCCTTAATAAAAACACAAAACAAATTATAAAAGTACCTCTATATATATGAGCACAAATAAAACTCAGTTTCCAATCACGATTCGTTCAGGAGCCGGTCTCGGGAGAGACGAACAAGATGGATCGTGGTGTCAACACGAATTTGCATCCCTTGTTTGTCTCACCGGTGTCTCAGCTGAAAAAACACCGCAATCTCATTCGTTCGGTGCACCGAGTGGCTCGCATCAGTTATTCGCCGGTGCGGCGAGCTAACACGATTATCTCTTCCACCGAGACGTTTTTTTCCCTTGTTTTCCAACTTCATGTCTCTGTTTTTCTGAAATGGGATATGTCAGACGAAAAATTGACAAAAATATGGCCGATTCGTATGGAAATAGTGGCTTTGCGATAGCATCAGTCGGATCCCGCTGCACGGTATCAAAATTTATTTACAAGATGATTTTCTTGTTTGTACAAATAGTTTTTGCAATTGGAATAGTTTTATATTGCGGTTTTAATCAAAAAATACCTTTTTTATTTTGCTCTATTTTCTTATAAAATTAGTTTTTTTTGTAAAATAAGACAGTGGATACGCACGCGGCTCTCCTGATGGTAAGAAACAGTAGTGTTTATCTAGATCAGAGGTTCCCAAACTTATTTCATGTAACGCCCACTTTGAAAATCAGTTGTTTTGTAGCACCCCCCCCCCTCGTTTTTTCTTGTCAATAACCTCAATAACATATTTGTTGCGCCTAGTTTAAAAAAAAACATTTTTTTCAAGATTTATACCGCCCCCTCTAGGCTTCCAGCGCCCACAAGGGGGCGTTATCGCCCACTTCGGGAAAGGCTGGTCTAGATTATGTATAATATTATAAGCATGAACTATAAAGTATTGAATCATAAAAAGTGAAAATTAAAGTATTTTCACACTCATATCCCTGAATATGTAGGCAATGGCACAACTAGGACACCCTCGCCTTGCCGAAAACACTAAATCCCGCAATGTGATTTGTGGCAGCCCTCGCCAAACGGGCACATATTCTATGCCGACCAAATAGTTTTTGCAATTGGAATAGTTTGATTTAATTGTTTTAATTTAATTTAATTTAATATTGCGATTTAATAAAAAATACTCTTTATATTTTGCTCTATGTTCTTATCAAATAAGTTAGTGAATATGCACACGGTGAATCCTAAAAAGTGAAAAATAAAGTATTTTCACACCCATATAACTGAACATGTAGGTAGAGACACAACCATCACATTCTGTCTAGCAGTTTAGCCACGAAAGATACTGATAAGTAATAAAGTAGTAGGTATCATTAATAAAATTAGCATGTCAGTAATAATGATGGTTTTGATAAAAAAATCAATTAGATTTTAAGTAATACCTAGTGTAAAACTCACTAATTAATCCTAAGTAATTAACCTTAAGTACTAATAGTAGTTTTATAGTAAAAAAAAGTATGTTTACGCCCATATCCCCGAAGGGGTAGGCAAAAGGCACAACCAGGGCACCCACGATTAGCTGAAGACACTAAATGATAGCAAGTGATACGTAGCAAGCCTCGCCAACTGGGCACATCTTCGATCCCGATCAACGTTGTTTCAATAAGAAAATTTTGAAGTTTTCTTATTGTTGCCTGACCCAGTGGTCGAACCCGAGACCTCAGGAAGTCAAGTCGAACACCGGATCACTACACCACAGTCGAGCCTACTAGAAAAGATCATAATCATTCTTAAAATGTCGCCAATGCATTTGTAATACTCCTGATATTGAGGACGTCAGTGGGTGACGGTGATCACTTACCTAACTAAGTTACCACCAGTGGCCCTGGGTCACTGATGGTAGGTAAGTTACCTCCTCTTCTTTCATTTGCCTCCTCTTCTTTAAAAAAACCACAAACTTCAGCTTCCTGTTTTTTATAAGAAACATCATTAATATCAACGCCAAGTATAATGCTGCAGAAAAAACTGTGGGCTGACAGATATCTCAAACATTTCAGTAACGAAACGTGTCCCGAAACAAGGTTCATTTGTGATTTATGTTATCCCATAAACTACAACAAATTGTTTTAGAGAATGTGTGACTTCGTTAATTTTTTGGTCCTCCGAAATGATTAACTGTTCTTCCTTTTTCATGACGAAATGTTAAGTTACTATAAGGTTTCTTATTTATTTGTTAAATTAAAATAAATAATGATGAAATGTTAACTGACTTAAAGGTTTCTTATTTATTTGATTAATTCTGGAAAAAAATCACGATGAAGTGTTAACCTACTTTAAGGTTTCTTATTTATTTGTTTAATTAAAAAAAATCATGATGAAGTGTTTGCTTACTTTAATTTTCTTGTTTATTTGTTTAATTAAAAAAACATGATGAAATGTTAACTTACTTCAAGTTTTTATTTATTTGTTTAATTTAAAAAAAAATCATTTTGAAATGTTAACTTACTTTAAGATTTCTTATTTATTTGTTTAATTCAAAACAATCATGATGAAATGTTAACTTACTTTATTTAAGGTTTCTTATTTATTTATTTCATTCAAAAAATCATGATGAAATGTTAACTTACTGTTACGTTTCTTATTTATTTAAAAAACAATAGATTGCTATGTTTTTGTAGGTTAATCTACTACTGTCGCATTACTAGAAAACTAGTATTAATAATTAACAATTATTTAGGATTAATTAGTGATTTTTACACTAGATATTACTTAAAACCTAAATGACTTTTCATCAATACTTACATGCCTACGTAATAAGAGCAAAAAAAACTGTCTATCTGTCTGTTATGCTTTTATGGCTAAACTGCTACTGATTTTGATTGAATTTGGTATGTTATAGTTAAAAACTCAAGTTTAAACGTAGTGTCTGTTTTAAAAACATATCTAATCCCTGATGAAGATTATGGAGATGAAAGTTTAAAAGAAATCTATTCTACGGTGACGGAGTCACAATTACATGGCTATTATTACATATACCGCTATTATGACCGCCTCGTTAGTCGAGTGGCTAGCGTACACACCTAAGTACATCGACCAACCGCGAGGCTCGGGTTCGATTCCAGACGGGGGCAGGCATTTGTGTGATCAACAATTAGATATCTGCATTTTCGGGTCTGGGTGTTTATTAAATATATTCTGATATCTATTTAAGTATTTCTATGTATTAGAATCATTGACTAATACCCATAATACAAGCATATAATATGCTTACTTTGGGGCTAGGTTCAATTTGTGTGACTTGTCCAGGGATATTAATTTATTTATTTTATTGATTGATTGATAATATGTGCCCGATTGGCGACAGGTTTGCCACCTATCACATTGTAGGACTTAGTGTCTTCGGCTAGTCGTGGGTGCCCTGGTTGTACCTCTGCCTACCTCTTCGGGCATGTGGGCGTGAAGATACTTTTTTTTATTGATAAAAATTTAATATTTATTAAAGTTTAATTAAGACTGTAGATTAATCAGCATCAGCTCAACTGAATTGGTACTACGGCTCTACCATAAGTCATAACTTCAACACTCGCAATTGTTATGTTCCGTTACGAAAGAAAGAAACTACCCATTGAGAAGATCCGGCAAAAGAAACTCACCAAGTTTGTCTTTCTTCGTCATTTTACATTGCATATACATAAATAATAAATTAGATTAATTAGTTACTAACTATAAGAAACTGGAGTTGAATTAAAAACCGAATGAATTATTGTATTCCTTTTTAAACGTACTTATTTATTTTTATCATTAAAAATGATTTTAATATAAACATTCAACCCCCATTTTACCCCCTTAGGAGTAGAATTTCTAGAAACCCTTAGATACTTAACTACTAATTTTTAATAAGTCTCCCAGAAATATAGTTTCATGATTCTAGCATATAAAATGACGGTCTTCCATACAAACTTTCAATCACTATTTTACCCCGAGCGCAACTCCCAAAAATGTAACTTAATGACAGATTAAACGCTAATTTTCGGACTTGCTCTCTCTTTTATAA
>NJDC01002342.1:154755-169192 GCA_002245475.1 Calephelis virginiensis
TTTTCTTCAGAAAATAGAGGTAAAGCTCGTGACTTAATCAATTCTGCGGTCGATGGCATTGTGCTATGAAATATTAGGGGCGTTTCTCAGTACACACTCAATAACTTATATTGAGGACGAGTTATTGTGGTCACCAAATATACCAGCTGTAATGACCATTTAATATCCTAACTGCAATATATCATGGGGTATAATTTTTGGTAATGTTAACAATAGATTAAAATGGCTGAAATTTAGACCCACGAAAAAAAAATGTACAAATATTACCGTGGTTTTATATTATAGTTTCCATTTGCAGATTTGCTGACGTGCCAAATTATACGAAATCTTTGTAGATCTTTCTCAGAGTAAGTTACTCCAAGGTTTTACCTAGTAGACACTATAGTGATACAGACTAAGAAGACTATAGTCTCCTTTACTATGTAGTACTATGTAATTATAGTTTCCATTTGCGAAATTGGTTACCTGCCAAATTATACGAAATCTTTGTAGATCTTTGTCCATCTTATTACTAAACACAGAGTAAAGTACTCCGAGGTTTTACCTAGTAGACACTATAGTCATACAAACTAAAAATACTATAGTCTTCTTTACTATGTAGTACTATGTAATTACAGTTTCCATTTGCGAATTTGGTTGCCTGCCAAATTATACGAAATCTTTGTAGATCTTTGTCCATCTTACTACTAAACACAGAGTAAAGTACTCCGAGGTTTTACCTAGTAGACACTATAGTCTGTATTACATAGTAGACTATTCTCTTCTTTACAATGTAATACAGAATATAGTGTCAACTTAATTCGACTGTCTCGTTGGTCGAGTGACTAACCACGAGGCTCGGGTTCGATTCCCAATAGGGACAGGCATTTGTGTGATGAACATTTAGATTTCTGCATTTACGTTTACGTTTTTTGAGTTATCCTTAAGACTGGATACATTTTTAATTATATTGATTGATTAAATATAAATGAAAAATTACCAATCTGATCACGATAACATTAATTATTATATATGACCACCGCGAAATCGTGAATTTCTTACCATTAGGAAATCCGTTGGCTTGTTTGCCTTCCATTATCATAAAAAAGGTAGGCAAAGGGTACAACCAGTGCACCCACGACTATCCAAAGACATTAAGTCCCACAGTGTGATGGGTGGCAAGCTTTTCGCAAACCGAGCACATCCTATTAATATTATAAATGCGAAAGTTTGTAAGTATGGATGTATGGATGTTTGTTACTCTTTCACGCTCGAATGGCTGAACGGATTTGTCTGAAATTTGGAAGACAGATAGATTGTGACCTGGATTAACATATAGGCTATTTTTAGTCCCGATCGCACACCGGGTTTCTGTGAAAACGCGGGCGAAGCCGCAGGTAGCAGCTAGTATCTAATAAAGCTAGTTAGTTAAATCAGGGTTTCCCAACCTATGGGTCGCGACCCACTGGTGAGTCGCAAAAGAATATTGAGTGGGCCCTGCCTGTAAAATAATAACACCACCCTTCCGATAATACACCATACGTCCGACAATTGAATTCTTCTAACTTTTGATGTGATTGGTTAATTAAGAATTAATTAAATTAATAAATTATTAAAATAGTAAAAAAATGAGTTCAACCTTAGCCTTTAATTCATATTGGTAACAGTTAAATGTCCTAGAGGTGGGTCCCGAGTTCGGGAACTTTTTTTACGACGGGTCGTAGCTCAAAAAACTTTGAGAACCACTGAGTTAGATATTTTCGCATTCGTAATATTGGAATTTATTACAAAATAACACGAATTAAAATACATTCTGAATTTCAAGTTATTTGTTCACTTTATACTATCCTATAAATATTATTTGTAAACAAAAAACATATGACTTAGAAAAAAACTACGGGGCAATTTGTAATGTACATAATAAAATACAAAAATATATATAGAGAGGAAATCGTACTCCAAGTAAATGAATAACAACCCAATTAACATTTTTTTCTTTTTCTCCTACCTATCTGCCAAATTTCGTTTCGATCGGTTCAGTAGATTTAGCGTGAATCGCGGTTGAGATACAGACATACAGATAAAAATTCTAAAATTGTGTTCTGCTATGTATCTTTAGACGCATGCACTTATATTTTAATTTCTCCTATGTATTCGTATTGTTTACTATCTACTATCTATACCAGCGACTTCGTTCACGTGGAATTTGTCAGAAAAATTTAAAGTAACCGTAGCTTAAGTTACTTCTTATTATATCAGCTATCTATTACTGAAAGCCCTGACAACATCGGTTAAAACATTTCGGATATTATCAGGAACAAACAGATAAAAATAGTACAATAATATATAAATATACACAATATAATATGTTATTGTGGCATGTGCACAGTAATAAAAGTAATAAGCGGTTGTTCTCATATTACAAACAGTCATTTCATTTTTATTAACCCAGCAAACTTCGTATAGCTTAATATTAACAGCTACTACATTATATTGGATGCTTCGATAGTAGCAGTCTACCGGATCCAATTTAAGACATTCCAAAATGTACAAAAAAACTGGTTGCGCTCCGGGAGTGCCGGCAGAAGTGAAAACTTGAATATTAACGTTGTGCATTTTTGATATTTTGGAATGGTTAGGAATAATTTTGCACGAATTGCTTTAATTATCAGTATGAATGTACTTTCATTTATGTGGTATAATACAATATTCATTTATGGCGCTATCGTACACAAACATGACAAAAAAAATATTCGCGCAAGCGCCCTGCGCCGTCTTACGAAATTTCGGGTCACGTGTCCTGACGCGAGCTTAGAAGTTTTTACCCATTCCAAGAAAAGTCCGCAACGCCGCTAAAGAAGTTTTCACTTAAAAAAAAATTAAAACAACATTTTCCAGTGGACCAAAATAACGAATCTAAACCATTCTCGAATCCCCTTGAACACACAAAAAATTTCGTCAAAATAACTCCAGTCGTTTAGGAGTTTAGTGATATACACACGCACACAAGAAATACATGTAAAGATATAACGATTGTTTTCACTACAAGTTACTAATACAATTTTAATGTAACCCTCATGTTAGTCAACGCTCTCGGCTAATTTGCTGATGAGTATCTCCGACACGTGGCCAATCGCCCACGTAGGTCTGTTTGGACATCTTACCCACCATTAACGACTGCACCCCTGCGGTTTCCGCAACCGCTTTTTTGCCACTCGGGATTGTCAACTGGCACATTATCCAAGGTGTTTCCTTACTGGTGGTCCGATTTTTTGCTGGCACTTGTAATTGGTGACAATGGTGATCATCAGTCGTTGCGAAGAGAGATGTTTCCTGAATTTAGAACCACCCGAGTGCAGAGAGCCTGATGTTTGTTTGTGATTTTTTCGGTATGCTGCAAATTTTTTTTTGATATGAATGTTAACTGTCCAAACTTTGAATTGAAATATAACCTATTTATACCCTATATATACCATTTATAACCTATTAAATTAACTGCTGTGCAATTTATAGCTAATTCAAGATCTATTTTCCTTTATATAATAGATAGTGACCGACCGAAACTGTAGGGTTACTCTTGAAGCTCGATTTAGACAATATTGGAAATTGGAATCGAGTATGTCACTTTAGGTGTTCTTGAACATAATAAAAAAGTAAAAAAGGCACCCACGATTAGCTAAAGACTGTTAGTTCCACAATGTGATGGGTAGCGAGCACATATAAACGGGCACATATCTAATCCCGGCCAATGCTATTTTTTATTAGAATATTAAAAAAACACATTTTCTTTAAGATGCCTTACCTACCCCCGGGACCTCATAAGTTCACCAGCACTAGACCGCTAGATCACAGAGGCGATTGAAATTAAATACATTTGCTAATATAACTAGGATGGACTACATCATGCCTGACTGATAGAATATTTAGTAAAAACCATACAGTTTTAAAACACATATCCCCAATGTGCCTATTTTGGGCACATTAAGAGTCATTACATAATCACTGGCTTCTGTAAAGCGCCCGAATACTTAAAGAGCGGTAGCGATTGAGACGTTTTTTACTATCGATAAATTTATTTTACTATTTAGACTGTAGATGCAGCTGTTTATGATTTAGATATAAGAATCTGTATGCATTTATGCTTTAAATCTGTATACCTATCTACTTACATTAACAAAGTATTACCTGTGAACTACCTACATAAATAAAATGAAAGTACCTACTGAACATAATAATCAATGTAAATGCAAGTTCGTTTGTTAGACATTTACTCGAAAACTTTTAAATCAATCTTCATGAAATTTTGTACACATGTTATTGGACGTATTGAAAACAACATAGGATACTGACTTTATGAGTGAAATTAGAGCGAAGCTGCTGGTGAAAGCTTGTATAATATCAATAATAATTTCATTTTTATAATTATAATTTTGAACGACTTGTTGGTCGAGAAGTTAGTGTACAGTCTCAACTCTCCATACTTACGATGAGACTCTGGTTCGATTCCCGATGGGGTCAGACGTTTATGTGATGAATTTTGGATATCTATATTTCCGGGTCTGGGTGTTTCATAAAATTAATTCAGGTATTTATTGCAGTGTTCGGTGACCAACCCCCATAGCAAAATCATGCTTACGTTAGGGCTAAACTCAGTCTATGTAACTTGTCCAAAGACTTTACCATGAGTTGGCATAGATTACGTTCGGTAAGTTACATGTCGATTAACCTCTCATACAATTTCCAAAAATATAGTTTGTTCTGAAGAAGGCAGTGTTTTACCACGTAATATTTGTAGCTGAACTCTGCAGATACTCAACGTATTGAGCTACTAAGCCGTAAATTCAAAAAGTTAACAATTAATATAAATGAAGACTTGTTGATAATAAACGGAACAAAAGTAAACGAATACTTCGTTTATTTTTTTTAATTAATTGCCATGGATTCCTTTTTCATACAATCATGCTGGTTTCGGAAACTCTAGAACCAACCTCGGATAAAATCCTAACGATTTGACTATGGAATGTCAACCTTGGTTTCCCCGGGTCTCTACATCTATAAACATACGCATTTGATATTTGCTTTGTAAATCTTTTCCACTTGACCGTTCAAATAGAGCATATCCTCTCTCATTGTGACACTAAAACTTTCTTTCAATCTTTCCCAGTCAATCCCAGACAATCTTTCGAGTGTCCCAACGCAGACTTTCCGTAACACTGTTATTTCGACAGTAGCTACCAGTCTGTAGGTAGGTAGTAGTCCTCCTACTCCCTTGTTTTTTATGGCATACACAACTCTCCCTTTTATACAATAACGTAAGCACAGAATTATGCAAAGTGAATCTAGCACCCTCGTTTGGGAATAGTTTACCCAGCGCTCCATTCACAAATTTCCTTGCACATACTCTCCTTTCTACATATATGATATTCCTTTCATCTCTGCTAGAAGCACTACCAAGATAAACAAATTTATTTACCAGTTCTAGCACTACATTGTCAACTAAAACTGTTATAACCGTTCTGACTACGTTTCCTTCAAAAGCCATTACATTGGTTTTCATTGGTGATATCCTCATGTCACTTCATTATATCTTATAATCTGGTGCCTCTGTCTTTTTCCAACTGCCTCCATTTTGCTATATTCCGCGCTTACAGACACTATAAATATTAATATTAATCATGCACTAATATTTAACAAAATCTTAGGCCATGCATGAATATCTTCTAGCAACCTGTAACGTAGTACAAATAGCTTAACTACCACTAACCACTATGTTAGCAGAATAAAAACTAACATTACAAACCCTACCCTCGAGCATCCTCAAGCATGGATCGTAGAAATGACGAGCTCTAACAATATGGCAACAGGAATAGGTAATAAGGCGGTGCTAACTTTGACAAGGTAAGTAACATGTTAAAAAAAAGAGAAGATAGCAGTGCGTAAAAAAATATTTCAAAGTTACCCTTAATAAAGAATAAAACATAAAACTAGAATAGAGTAGGAACAAAGAATAAATGGGTATGAAAGTAAGAATGAGAGTGTGAAAGAAAGAAAAAGCATACGGCATGAAAGTACGAGTGGCAGAAAAGTGAGGACTGGTATGAAAGAGAAGTTGGCAGAGAAAAGTCTCTGACTCAGAAGGAATAGAAAAAAAAACTTTGACAAGGCGATATACAGAACTCTACCACCCATTAAACCTTTTTTCATGATGGAAGGGAAATAAGCAAACGAATTTCCTGATGGTAAGAAATTCACGCCGTCCAGAGACACCAAAGGTGGTAATGGTGCGATGCCAACCTAAGGCAGGATATTGAGCCTCGAGCAAAAGTAAGTATACCGCCTACCTTATCCTCCGAACCGGAACACGTCAACGGCAACCACTGACGTTATGGCGACAGGAATAGATAAGGTAGTGGTATTCACCTCCTCAGATGCCACGGTGTTAGTGACGGTAAGCCTATGCTCGCCTTTAATGAGCTGCCTGGCAGGTCTATTCTGCAAAGGAGCCCGGACCAAACCCCGTGGCTTTGAATTAGGCATCAACATTCCAAATCCCATCCACTTAAAACAAAGCAATCTTCATTACATAATGAAAATGAATAAACAAGGTATTACGAATATAGCTTCCAAACATTCACGCTTCTAAGAGCCAATTAATATAAATTATTGTAATATAGGTCGAAATCAAAGGCACAGATTCTCTGCGGTAGTGATGCCTCATGTTACTTGGCTAATAGCCATTCAAGCTTATTGATTGAAGCTGCCAGGCGAGTAATAAAACGTCGGTGGTCGTAAACTGGCACTCGAGGCTCTTGCTACTGGCGCCCGTGTATCAAAGATGTGCCGACAAAGAGACCGCCATATTCTACTGCCCTGTCAACGCGGTCACGGGCAGTAATGCTTGCCTGCAGCTAATGTTACGACGATATCCATCGACACTATATTATTGATGGCTTTTATGATAATTTATTTAAATCTTAATGCTCGTACTTTGCTATAATTGCAAAATAATTACAAGGTGGCCGAGTACAGAGGAAAAATGTTAATTTTCTCTTCAGTCACCTTTTTTCAATTAAAACTAGCCGCCCGGTGAACTTTAAGCCGCTTGATATTAAAAGCCACTAACAGTTCGTTTTAATTCAAAGCATTGTTTTTTTATCATTTACGTTGCAATTTTCACGGTTTTGTTTTATAAGAACCTTTTCCTTATAAAGCCCGGAGAAGTTGTAAAACCGCGAGATTGGCAACACATTAGTCACTCCAAAAAATTATAAACACACGATACACGGATCTTTTGTATGGTCTATGTTTGAAGCCCCTGCCAAAGAACTGTCATATCAAAATATTGGTTACTCTCTCTAATGTATCGGCTTCTCTCTCGTTTTGACTTTGTTGACTTTACAAGACTTTCTGAAAGCGAGGCCGTTACATAAGAGAGAGATAACAATATTTGGAAATGACATCTGTTTTTTATTAGGAGTGTAACCTTCAGTAGTCTATATACTTCATGGGTCTACGTAACACAGGAGTATCTTCACGCCCATATCCCCGAAGAGGTAGGCAGGGGTACAACCAAGGCACCCACGACTAGCCGAAGACTCTTAGTCCCACAATGTGATAGGTGGCAAGCCTATCGCCAACCGGGCACATTTTCAATCCCGACCAACATTTTTTTTTATTAGAAAATTGGAAAAATCCAATTTTCTTTTTGTTGGCCGACCCGGGATTCGAACCCGGGACCTCATGTCAAGTCCAACAACCGGACCGCTAGACCACAGAGACGAGGCGAAACATAGGAGTAGTCTATTATCTAAGAACATTAGAACTTGCAAGACAGAAAATATCGAATGCCAAGAATTACCACCCTTACAGAGCTGCCTAGGTAACTATCTATTCGTTACCCTTTTCACGCCGATTTCAGAAGCTCTTGCCACCAGTCTCGCTTAAAACTCGAGCGATTTGTTCGTGGAATGGCCTAGGTTTCCTCAAGAAGCCACATCCATTCGCATACATGTCGAATTTATGTTTCATTATAGGGGGTTTAGACGGTTGCGAGCACTGATTGTAACCATTAGCCTGCATCTGTCTGGACCGTACATTTAATCCAACCTAATAATAATCAGAAGATCGAAACAAAACTTCCGCCATTGCCTTGGTGAATAACATTTTTTGGAAGGCGTATTTACAACCGTCTAGAACATATTTAAAGAATCCGTTTAAAATCAAATAGAAATGAATTTAATAACAATTTAAAACTCATTTTAAACAATAGTGTCGCCAAAGTAATCCTAATCCTTTTGGAAGGGGCCCAAAAACTGCGGGCGTCTTAAGACAGCAGTCGCCGTTTAATTGGTCGCATTATACTTGATCCCTTTATTAATAGGTTGATTACTTGCGGGCCAGCGGCGTAAGTCTACGGACTCTTGCACCGCAGCCTTCGTACAAAACTTATGCGACAATGCTAGGAAAATCTTAGACTGCAAGCCCGTTCTCTCCCCGTCGTTAATTCGCAAGATCTAAGTATAGTATAAAATATAAAAGCAGTGAATCTGCAAATACCCGACTTTAATTACAATGTTATAGCTGTGCCTGTGACTTTGTCCGTATGAAATTTTATAAAAAAGTATTTTTTTTCTGAATTGACTGTAGCCTTAGTTACGCCTTGTTACATTAGCTACAAGGCTGTAAAAGTCCAGTCAATACGGGTCCAGCCATTTCAAAGATTATCCGGAACAGATATATAGACAGATTGATAGACAGACAGACATAAATAGTATAAAAAATCAGCAATTTTGGTATAAGTGGTAACATATACATTCATATGTATGTGGTAAAAGTGGTTGTTTAAATATTACAGACACTCAAATTTTATTTATTTGTATAGATACCTACCTATAATTCCATTCCTTGATAAAATCTTTAATCGGTGGAAATAGAACTTAGGAACACTTTTGAAATATTTTTTTTAAATCGGTTCAGTAATAATAGAGAAAGCGATAATTTTATATAAAGATATAAGATTCGGCCCAATTACTTCCTTCTTAAAATTCGTAAATGTGTTTTCTTTTAGCATCTACGACATCGACAACTCTTTTGTTCAGTTTTGTATACAAATAAGATTAGCACGTTAAAATATATAAATTAGTTTTCTTAATCATCGATAACTAATTATTTAATTATATGTTTTTATCGCAAGCAAAATAGAATCATTTAACCTGTGATTCATTAAAGTTAGTTAACGCTGATATACCTATCTCTGGATGAAAGAAAATAGTAGCGATTTAAGTAATGTTTTTATGATATTTGTAAAAAATGTTGAAAAGATATGACCATGACTAAGTACAGAGAGAGCCCTTGCCTTGAGTTTACGTCTTGTCAAGTTTACTATACTCGCTACTGTCTCTGTAAATAATTATTTGTATGAAAACTTTGAACAGCGCCTCTATTGGTAACTAAGAGAAACACATTTTTAGACCAAATGTACCATAGATTTCGACACGTATCTAACTTACCGAACGTAACCTATACCGACTCATGGTAAAAGCTCTGTTGGAAAAAGAATGTATAGGTATGACTCCATTGACCCTTCCTCCACTTTCAATATTATAATATTCAATATAAATATCCCTGGACAAGTTACACAAGTTGAATATAACCCAAAGTAAGCAAATCATATGACTTATGAGTATGATTAAGAAAAATTATTCTGTAAATACGAAAAAAAAAACTATCTTGCTGTGTTTAATATGTCTCGTCTCCTCAGAATCAGTTATTCTTTTATGGGCTAATGTAGATGTTTATACCATAAACTACCAGAGACATACCATTTAATAAGTTTAAATGGGTAAGGGTTATTATTAGATTTCAGAACACAAATATTAAATGTCTTCTAAAGAAGACCGAAATGCTTGGGATTGATTGCTTGCTCCTCATATAAATGTATACATACCTTTGTCCCTATGTCCCTTTGTATGCTTAAATCTTTAAAACTACGTAAAAGATTTTGATGTGTTTTTTTTAATAGATAAAGTGATTGAAGAGGAAGGTTTATATGTATATTTCATAAACGTGCGATGCCGGGGCGGACCGCTAGTATATTATGAAGAAATATATTTATAAGAAAAAAGACAACCCCGTAGAATTTCTTTCGCGAGATCCCCGTAGAGTTTCTATCGGCCGCGTTCCGATTCGGTGATAGTTTTTAGATTTATATAGACGCGTCATAAGAATCTTTGTAACGGCCTTATAAGTATATTCTAATTCTTGTGTTATGTGGGTGTTAATCAACGATTCTAATACACAAAAATATATACATAGTTATCAGAATCACTAATAAACACCCAGACCCGAAAATGGAGACATCTAAATGTTCATCAAACAAAGGCCTGCCCCGTCGGGCATAGAACTCAAGCAACGCGGTTTTTCGGTGGAGCTAGGCGTGTACGCCCCTCGACCAACAAGAAGGTCAATTAGAGGTTATATACCTATGAGAAAAAAAAGCGAAAATTTTATACAAACGCCTCTGTAATATAGCGGTCTAGGTGTTAGATTTGGATTTTTTCCCGGGTCGGGCAAGAAAAGGAAATTGGATATGTGCCTGGTTGGCAAAAGGCTTGCCACCTATCACATTGTGGGACTCAGTGTCTTCGGCTAGTCATGGGTGCCCTGTTTATGCCTCTGTCTACCTCTTCTTGGATATGGACGTGAAGATACTTTTAAAACAAACAATTCTCACATTCCAATAAAACAAAATTGATTCATTTTTTACATAATAGTCGCAATACATCCCATTCAAGAGATTGATGGCGTTCCATTTCGTTTATTTCGTATGTAAGTACTTTAACGCTTTGATAGGTGCGTTGGAAGTTGAAAATATCAATATTGTCCGGAAATAACCGCCGTATCTGGTTTACGGTAATAAATCTGCGAGGTGTCGGCTGTTATCGCAAGCTCATTCTCCAATGGTCCGTATCATTTGCAGAGCAACACAACAAGTACTTCAGTTTTTGTACAGGAGGAGTTTTTTTTCATCAACATTATCGCCTCTGTGGTCTAGCGGTTCAGGTGTTGGACTTGACTGCATGAGGTCACAGGTTCGAATCCCGGGTTGGGCTACAATAAGAAAATTTGTTTTTCCAATTTTCTAAATAAAAAATGTTGCTTGGGATTGGATATGTGCCCGGTTGGCGATAGGCTTGTCACCTATCACATTGTGGGGCTTAGTGTCTTCGGCTAATCGTGGGTGCCCTAGTTGTGCCTCTGCCTATCTCTTCGGGGATGGGGGCGTGAAGATACTTTACCATTATATTTTTAGGAGGGCAAACAAGTTTACCTATTTATTGATAAGAGTGTGTTACAAACCTTATCATAAGGCGGATACCACACTTCTGCATGCCGCTGCGGTGGGCGATTTGGAATATATTTTTGAAATATCGCCGCACGAAGGTGCGTTGCCAGTATGGTACACCGTCCAGTGTTTTTATACAAATCAAGATTATTCAGTATAAACTTGTCATCACAGAAAACCGGTGAATGTAGTGTGATATCCGCATAAGCCTGGTAAAAGCAAGTGGATGTTTCAACCAGAGGCTGGTTCTGCAAACATGAAAACTACATCATGAACATAAACGTTATTAGGGGAAGAAGAAGGCATTTAAAAAAAAATGTTTGCTTGTTCGTGATAAATTAAAAAAATTCTGAACTGATTTTCGTACGATGTTCACCAAAAAATTGATTTCAGAAAAAGTTTTAGAGTAATTTTAATAATGGCTTAGATATCAGAAAAAGGCTTAGATGTATAGTTATTTAAGGTTTTGAGTAAATTTATTGAATTATGACGGATAATTTTTCATCATGTGGAAATAAAATAAACCCGTTCTAAGTTGACACTAACCTGGGAAAATTCCCATTTTTTAGGTTAACAAAAAAGTCCGCGATGATATATAGTCTATTTTTTTCAAAATAATGGAACATCTATGGATAAATTACATTAATTAAGCAAATTTCTTAGTAATTAATTGCAGCTTTTAGATGTTACTAATAAGAAATTCGCTTTCATGCGCTGCACAAAAAAACGTTGAAATGGATAACATTTTTAAATCTGCAAATATTTGGTTCGATGGCATTTTTTAACCCCGAGGTTAACATTTTTTTCTTATCACTATAAGAGTTTGATGTGACTGTGTGTGTCTGTCTGTGGCATCAAACTTTGTAACGGATGATCGAAATCATTCTTAGCTACATTACTTATAGCTTTTGTTGGTTGTTATTGAACATTTGAATTTTAGGAAGTGTCAGTTCTACATTTTACCTTTCATACGGATTAATACCGTCACATTTTCTTGTTCCTGAGGTTACAATGACAGTTGACGGTTTCAGTTTACGACCAATTTCAATATTCTATCTACAGATAGAGATAGGCCTATTAGAGTTTTGTTTGTAAATATTTTGTTAATTATTACAAAATAACAATGACTATCTAGAAAATGATCTTTAGTAACCCTTACCTTAGATAGGTTACTGAAATTGGTCGTTAGAGAGTAGAGAGTTGTTGCTTTCATAACAGCGCTACCCCATCAAAAAGTTTTCAAAGTATTTTTATGCAGTCTAGTGGGAAACGTAATAAGAGTCACCACTGTCCATTAATGTCTGTAACACAAAGAATCAGTTGCCGATACGATGCTGTCTTTTCTTCCCTCCTTTCCTTTTGTTAAGGCTCCTAGGAAGCACAGCAAAAAAAAGGCCATACAATACAAACAGCCGTGGACACACGGGCATCAGGACGGAAAACTCCTATGCGGTGAATGGCGTAAGTTTATAACATTAATAGGGTCACCATTTTAAAAAGATCTATAAAACAGCTACATACCATAAAATTACCTACATGTATCTTTAAGAGCCTTGGTATTCGTGTGTTACCGCTTCAAACTGCGCCCGCTTGTTTATTGTACCATGCTGATAAAAGTCCATTTTCCAAAACTGGTCTAGCGTTCCGGTGGAGGTGACTTCATGAGGTCCTGGGATCGATTCCCGGGCTGGACTACAAAAAAAGGTGTTTTATAATTTTTCTAATAAAACTTTTTTTTTCAAATAAAAGCAACGTTGCCTGGAATTGGATATAAGCTGAGTTGGCGATAGGTATGCCACCTTTCACATTGTGGGACTTACTGTCTTTGGCTAGTCGTGGGTGCCCTGGAGCCTTTACCTCTTCGGGGATATTTGCGTAAGGAAGATTCTTTTTTCTGATCGAGGTCAGCGAAGAAGCGCGTGGTTATGCTGATGATAAGAGACAACTGTGGCCTATACCCAACATAGATATTACAGGTGCGTCGCTGTTCTGAGGCCAGGATGAAAGGCTTATTGTACAAGTCTACCGGATACCCTTCAGACCGAAACATGACCGGGTAATTTTGGGAACAGTAACAGGTAAGGCTGTGGATCCCTACCCGGGCAAGATGTATAGCACTCTACCAATAGTGGTCTGGTTACTATGCCCATCTTTTAACCTGTGCTAACCTCTTACGAGTTTCATGCATAGGTAAATGGTCTATTCTACTCAGCGTACCAAGGCGATGTGCGAAAGCACTAAAACTCGGTCTGCTTCTTCACCTCATGCTGCTAAAAAGTCCATTTTCCAAAAGGGTTACATGAAACTTTTAATCATTCTATATCCCAACCTTAAGACTTAAGACACGTGCTGTTTGAGTCAGCAGAGTAAGTGCAACACGCGATTAAGATTGCACCGATGAAGACACACGCTGAAGTGTTTTCTAATTATGCTCAACATCAATCACAGATCAGTCGAAGCCAGAACACTGCCAATCAAGTAATTGCATCGCGTGCATTGACTTTTCGGCCCTCGATAATAATAGGCATTTTATTACCCGTAATGGAGTCTCTAGGGCCGGTTAATGCTTAACGTTTGGTAACCATCGCTGCTTTTAATTTAGATTAACATATTCAGGAAGCTCTTGTACCCTCTATGGATTAGCTACTGTATCTATAGCCAATTAAGTCGTCGACTATTTATATTGGACGATAATGGAAGTCTGATATCGTTGAGTGCTGACTATCATGTTGATTGATTTTAAAAACACGCAAGTCTACCTTTATTAGATATATAGCGATGTGACTCATGTAAGCAATGATATATTTGGTTAGATTCGTCCTTTAGTATTCACAGTTTTCAAGTTTTTTATCTTGTTCACGGATAATGGTGCTGATGCTGTTGTTCACAAACTGAACTTTTAGATGCATGCTATCTCTTTCGAATAAAACCAAAACAAAAGGGATGGAATATTTAAGACATATAAATATCCGAATAGTGAAATTAATGTACGCATAAATGTTTGACAGCATAAAAGTTTCTTGTCTGTTTCTATTACTTTCGTCTAAAGAAGTTTGCTAAAATTACTTTAATAAGTGTGCAGCAAAATTACCACCAGTATCTACTAAATTTTTT
>NJDC01002342.1:169562-181138 GCA_002245475.1 Calephelis virginiensis
GATTGATTTTAAAAACACGCAAGTCTACCTTTATTACATACTATATGTATAGCGATGTGACTCATATAAGCAATGATATATTTCGTTAGATTCGTCCTTTAGTATTCACAATTTTCAAATTTTTTATCTCGTTCACGGATAATGGTGCTGATGCTGTTGTTCACAAATTGAACTTTTAGATACATGCTATCTCTTTCGAATAAAACAAAAACAAAAGGGATGGAATATTTAGAACATGTCAGATTAAATGTCAAATTATGGTGTTTTTAATAAACATTTTCCGAATAGTGAATTTAATGTATGCATTACTGTTTGACAGCATAAAAGTTTCTTGTCTGTTTCTATTACTTTCGTCTAAAGAAGTTTGTTAAAATTACTTTAATAAGTGTGCAGCAAAATTACCACCAGTATCTACTAGATTTTTTTGCTGAATTAAAAAAAAACTAATGTCATTTTGTTCCGTTTTTACAAGTTATAAAAAAGTCATTAATATTAATATAGTGCAGAAAATTTTATAGCGCGACGCGAGTTTGGAAGTTTTTACCCATTCCAAAAAAGTGCGCAACGTAAAGAAGTTTTCGCTTCAAAAAATCATGTGTTATAATTACAAAAGGTAAAGCAATTTAACACACCAACGTCTATGTGCTGTGAGTTTGTGTATAATCTAACAATTAATATCATTTTATTATACTGATATTTCGAACAATTTGTGCGAGCTAGTTTCTTTGACATGGCATAACGAAACAGATTTCTATGTCACGGATAAATCCGTGACCCGTGAAATAGGTGATGTTAATCGGACAGAAGATGGGCTGACATGAGCCCTTCGTCTATCATCCCCCGAATAATACTGTGAACTTGGAAAATGTCGGCTTTTTTTTTCGTTTTATATTTTGTCACATAGTAGCCCCAATTTTGTATGGAAAACTTTTTTTTGGAATGACTAATATGTTGCCAACCTCGCGGTTTTTACAACTTCACTGGGCTTTGTGGGCTGAGCAGAGTGCTCAGCCCGAGACATCATTATTTAGAATGATTGGACTGTTCCCTAGAACGTCAGCAACAAGGGCTGTCTCCCAGGAGACCGTACCTCGACTTGGTGCTGCGTTCTGGTTACTGGGTGGACTTGGTGGAGGAATAGTAGCGGCTCGTGTAGTGTAGTGTTCTGTGAATTTGTGTTGTTTGGATTAGGAGGGAGTCTCGCGTTTGCGGCGGTAATTGGATCCGGTGGATCCGATAGGAGGTAACGGGATATGGAAAACGTCGTCTTAATGAATGATTGAAAGAATTAACATCTCTGAGAGCGGTCGTAAGACTTGATTGCTCAAATTGGTACTTATCAAAATATAAAAAATCAATTCACAAAAAAATCAAAACTGTAATAGTATCAATATTTTTTTCCAGGTGCCATATTTAAATCCATGGTTCCTGAATCCAAAATTTAGACTTTATTCTAGATACTATTTGTACTAAAATCTGAATTAGCTAGGTGTAAAAATTATTTTAAGTATTCCAATTGTCAATAATAACACTTATATTGTTTCATTATATATCACTTCATATTCAATTTGAAAATAATTTAAGTTTTAACAATCGAGGAATAAACAGTCATAAATTTAACGTCATGTCGCTTCTTTAGTCGCCTCTGTTGGCGTTGGACTTAGCTTCTTGAGGTCCCAAGTTCGATCCCGTACAAAAAAATAAATAGAATAGGTATATGTATTTTCACTTTTCTAACAAAAATAACGTTGCCCGGGATTGGATACCTGGGTGGGTGGGTGCCCTGGTTGTAGCCGTTATACATCTGCCTACCTCTTCGGGGGTGTGGGCGTACTTTTAAACTTCACATATATTTTACTCTTTATGTATACGTTGCTATATTCACCATTAGGGGCGTTTTTGTTTGGAATGGCTGATGTGTCGCTAATCTTGCGACAACTTTATACTTAGGGGCATAAGAATGCGTAATACAACAAAAAAAAATTAATACTAAAGAACAGTATCAAAGCTACTTTCGTCCGCCATATTGATATAAAATGCGTTATTGTTCGTTTTATAATAAAGAATGTAACTATCGGCAATCAAAATTGTAAGAGCTGATCACCTATCACCGTCCAGTATATTCGTAAATCATGATTGCCCGCGGATCGTGATGCGATGTCAGATTACAGCGCTTCTATTATATCTAACGGTTATGGACACATTTACGGATATGCCTCGTAAGACTGCCTCGAGAACTAACTTCTCAAGAACACTGGTCGAAAAAGTGAACCCAGCGGACATTATTTTGTTTCTTCATTTTTCTGAACATATTCGTAAATCATGATTGCCCGCGGATCGTGATCCGATGTCAGATTACAGCGCTTCTGTTATATTTAACGGTTATGGCCGCATTTACAGATATGCCTGATAAGACTGCCTCTAGGGCTACTCAAAAAACCTGACCAAAAAAGGAAACACAGCGGACATTTGTTTCTTATTTTTTCTGAAAATAGATCTTTTTAAGAAAACATACAAGTGTTTTTTTTTTCATATTCAATTTGAAAATAATTTAAGTTTTAACAATCGAGGAATAAACAGTCATAAATTTAACGTCATGTCGCTTATGTAGTCGCCTCTGTGGTTGAGAGATTAAGATCATAGATATAGAGTGTTAGATCATTGTAAGGAAACATACAAAGTTTAGTGCACATTTTTATAGTAGTTCTATGATAGATTACTGCAAGTCCAAAAACATTACGTCTTAGCCTTTTATGTTGCTATTATTGCAAATCATTAAGATTTTTTTAGTTTGTTAATAACAAATGTAAACTTTTTAAATATTTAGAGGTGCTATTTTATAGATAGTAGGTAACTACTTTTTTTAAAAATTATAACTACTTATTATTAGTACGTATACTTAAAGGTAGGTATACTTATTATAGGTAACCAATTATTTTTTATTGTTGGTACAAAACACTCTTTTTAATTGTATTTATTCTAGAGATTGTTTTTAAATTTATTAACTCAATCACATTTTGCATATCATTTAGACTTTAATATGTATTGTTTTATACTGAACAAAGTTATTAAAAAAAGATCTTAGGACTTAGCACGCGTACAAGGCTACTATTAGATATATTTAAACTGCGTAATTCACGGCTTATTTTCTTAAATCATAAATTTAATGATTTTATTTAAAAATAATAATTTGTAAGCAGCCTATCCCAGCTTCACACGGGAGAACAAACTTCTATGTTATTATATTCTATCAAAATATATTACATAGTTTTAGAGATCTAAGCATACATACCTACAGACAGCGGAAACCGACTTTGTAGTGATTTTTAAAAAGCGGCTGATAAAGGCACAAGAGGCATGTGACATGTTCGAAACCTGCCTTAACGCTCGAGCTTAGATGACTGGCAGGAGCACAGTAGTATCCCAATCACGTAACTTTTTATTAATGTTATCGGGTTGGTGATGCTTTTAAGACAGGGACCACCTTGATAGTGAGATATTTATGTACAATCAACAAATATTAGTTCGTTCAAATATTTCCTTCTGCCTTTTTCCCATTTTTATGCCTTTTTTTCCTGTTGCTAGAACATATTGAGCGATCAGAAAAAAGTATTATTTTGAAACTTGATCTGTAATTCAATATCAATTTTCACTGAAAACGAAGACGTGGAAACGAAACAGTGAGATAGACTTTCACATTATTGATATAAGACTACTGGCTACTCCAGGAACTGACTTTATAGTAACAGCCACATACAAAACGTTTGTGGTAGCTATTGCGAAACTGTACCATCTAGTATTAGTTACGGTGTTAGTGCTAATCGACGCTCGCATCTTACAAATAATGTTTTATTAAATCTCAAATCTCAAAACATAATACCTAAGTCGAAAGAAGTCCATTTTCAAGCTTAGATGTTTTGTTTTAACTTTTGAAATCTATAAGAGGCTAGCAAATGTATTATTTTTTTATTTATTATTATCATATTTATATTATAATATGTATTTATGTTTAACTTAGAATCAAAGTAGTATTTTAAGTACATAAAATAATATAAATGTCAATTATTTAATAAATATACATGTCAACAACACTTTGTACATTACTTTTATTCGTCTTTCAATACAAGGGTTACAATTCAGTAGAAAACAAAGTCGCTTTTCACCGTCTGTCCCTAAATAGGTAGGTATGATCTTTAAAACTTTTTTCTGATTTTGTTAGATAAAGTAATTTAAGAGGAAGGTTCATATTTTATGTAATAACATGGAAATTTCTCCATCCGTGCAAAGATGGGACGGGCTGCTAGTTCACTAATAACCGAAAATGATCATTTGTTTTTTGTTATAAACCTGTGATAAAAAGTGGCCAGTAAGCTTGAGCATACTTCATAAAAAAGGCACGGTAAACTATATTGTGGAAAAGTACAGTTAATTAAAAAGTGTATAACAATGAAATTCCACCAAATACCGACGATGGAAATAACAAACTTAATCTTTATAAGCATATCGATTTTATTGCCGCATTTTTAATCTTTCGGTAAACGTCACCTGACAGTCGTAAGAAATATATTTTTGAAGAATCGTCGGCTCCCTAAAAGTGGTAGGTTACAATGGCACATATGAGTAAGCGGCTAAACAGTCGGTAATCCGTCACTAAGCGACATGTCGTGCGGCTTGCTTGACATGTTTACAAAAGGCCTGAAGAATTGAGCACCTCGTGGGACCACCACTGTCCTTTTTAATTCTTGGAGCACTTTTTTTCCTTGAGACACATATTTTGGAGCATAATCTTAATGATTAATATTCTTGAGGTAAATATTTAAAAACTACTTAGATGTAAGTCTGGATAAAAAGTAGCCTAAGTAGCCTCCAGAATCTAAGTATCTCCACATCCATAAAAATATTCCATAGTAGGTACATATAGCTTCAATACAATTAAACAGAGCCATTACCATGAGTTACATTCGGTAAGTTACGTGTCATAATCTATGACACTTTTTTTGATGTCGCCTCTGTGGTGAAGCGGTCCAGGTGTTGGACTTGACTTCACGAGGTCCCGGGTTCGATTCCCGGGTCGGTCAATATATAGAAAATCTGTTTTTTCCAATTTTCTAACAAAAAAATGTTGCTCGGGATTGGATATGTGCCTAATTGGCGATAGGTTTGCCACCTATCACATTGTGGGACTTAGTGTCTTCGGCTAGCCGTGGGTGCCCTGATTGTTCCTGTGTCTTCGGGATAAAGGCGTACAGATATTTTTTTTTTTGGTATAAAAATGTGTTTCTCTTAGTTACCGGTAGAGGCGCTCTCCAAAGTTTTTATACTTAAATAATTTATGGGGACGCTTGTGAGTACAGTAAGCTCGAAGAACCTAAAACTCATGGTAGGAGCACACATATATTTTCGTAATGATTACGTCAGTATATTTAAAAATGTGATAATCGTCTATAGATATTACTAGCGCGTGGCTGTCTGAAGTTACTTATCTTCACGGAAAACGACAGTGGTGCGGACTGACGCTATGGCTAAAAGACTAATAAAAGTTGCGAGTCGCTACACAACTAGTTCAAAATTAAGCTCTTTAAAATTATTCTTTTTTTTATGATAATGGAAGACAAACAAGCAGACGGATTTCCTGATGGTACGAAATTCACGCCACCTAGAGAGACTAAAGGTGGTAATGGTGCGTTGGCAACCTAAGGCCGGGATCTTAGGCCTAAAGCAAAAGTAAGTTTACAGGCTACATTACCCTCCGAACCGAAACACGTCAACGGCAACGGTTGACGCTATGGCGGCAGGAATAGGTAGGCGGTGGTACCAACTCGAGAGAAACTCTACTACCTAGTAGGATTCACGGTGTTAGTGTGGCTCGCTTTCTATGAGCTGCCTGGTAGAAAGGCACATGGTCTATTCGGCAAAGGAGCCTGGACCAACATGGACTTATATTAAGATTTTAAACTTAAATCGTCGCGAATTAATAACATTTTTAATTATTTATACGGGATACTCACGATCTCTTATCTCGACAAATAAAATAAAAAGAGATCGTGAGTATCCCGTATAAATAATTAAAAATGGACTTATATTATCATGAATATGCCATCTAGTAGTGTTATCCGCCTAATAATTGCTTGCCAGTCAGGTTCAATGCTTAATGCGAGGGCTTTAATCAATTTTATAAATAAAAAAATATATAAATGGGTAGATATAATGTAAATTAATACTGTAGACGTATGTACAAGCATTATAATGTACAGATTGTAATACATACAAGGTAATACGCTTATTCTTACAAAGCGGTGTGAACCCTGTTGTATGTTATGTTACGGTTTTAATTTTATGAATGAAAAATAAGCCAAACACGCAAAAGACGCGTAAACATTGCTATTCATTGTCGGCTTTCAATACAAGTCAGTCTTGAAAGCAGCTGTCATTCATGTGTCAAAACATCAATGAAATGCGAATTTTTCGGTCAATTTTCCATATTTCGATATGGTCAAAGATAATGATTGATGTACCTACAAAAGTAACAATACACTTTTAGGAAACACTGCTGTGTGTTGTGCATAATTCTTTTATCCAACTATTATTATGTATGTACCGTTCAATATATTATGCTTAAATCTCTTTTAAGAATTAATAATAAAGATAATAAGTAATAAAAGGAAAATGCATAAATGATTGCATTAAAATAGTTTAACTTTAATAATACTAGTAATTATTTTTCTTTGTCAGTTTTGTTATTAATCAGTTTAAATTGGCTTCTTTTTAATTTAGAAGGTCAAAACATACCTAATTATTTAAAGAACGATTTACATTTATTGGATTGAAAGTTAAATATTAACTTGAAACTTTAAACATATTGCATAAACATGTAATTGTGACAGACATCTTCAGAATTAAATAGAAAATCAGAAGTTTACAAAAATGCCTAAGTCTATTTGTAAACTTCATTATAGATTTTACAAACAGGAAAATTGTTACGCAATGGACGGCATTATGCAATCAGAATTAAATTAACATGTTATGCAAATTTTAGAGATAGCTTTTGTTGTCATCATAAATGACTTTTGACTTTTGACAGTCATGTACTAAAAAATGCCGCGTTTCGCCAAGGGATGCAACATTTTTCACTAAAAATATCAATATTATAATATCGATGTTTTTAGAAATGAAACATCGATATCAAAAATATCGATTTTAATGAACGATACATCGATGTTTTTACAACGTCTTATAAAATATTAGCAGGGTAGACGTACGGCCATGATAGTAAGAAAAAGCGATTTCCTGTAAACATTGCGGTTCGTTCTCTTGCTCACTTTAAGCGTAAGGGTGAGGCTAAAATAGAGTAGATTATCAACTTACAAAGAGATGGCATTGCAATAGGACATCGTTTATAAAACATCGATACATAATGAACGATGTATCGATGTTTTCTTGTCTTTTATGAACGATACCTCTATATCTTAAAACATCGATATATCGTTTGCATCCCTAGTTTCGCCAGCTGCGATAGCCAATAGTCGTAACCGCCATAAGCCTGCGTGTTCAACCCGGTCGAGCGGCACACAGAAAATTATAGACAAATCTCGTGAACGTGTTATTTTTTCAACACGCCCGGGTGAGAAATGCATGATTGGAGGCCGGCTTGAGATTACAGAGTGGAGACATGCCACCACCGCTCTCACCCACTTACAGTCATTATTAATACTATAATAAAGTGCTAGTGTAATAATTATTGCCACCCAAGTAAAACCGAGATATCGAGACCTTGTAATTTCATTGACCTGCCTATATTTAAGGGCCTTAATGAGTTTAAATTTTCGATTTGACCTATTTTAAGATAGTTTAGTCATAGTTTAGTTTTTGAAGTGAAAACTTCTTTAGCGGCGTTGTGCACTTTTTTGGAATGGGTAAAAACTTCTAAACTCGCGTCAGGACACGTGACCTGATCGAAAATTCGTAAGACTGCGCAGGGCGCTTGCGCGAATGTTCTTGTTGTCATGTTTATGTACGATAGCGCAACAAATGAATATCCTACTACATAAATGATAGTACTTTCATACTGATAATTAAAGCAATTCGTGCAAAATTATTCCCTAACCATTCCAAAATATCAAAAATGGACAACGTTAATGTCCAAGTTTTCACTTCTGCCGGCACTCCCGGAGTGCAACGCGTTTTTTTTGTTAGGAAAGTGGTATGTGTGTGTCGCATGTAAACACCGTATGTGGAACTGAAGTGCTGCCAACATGAAATTAGATTTTTAAAACTGTGTTATAAGCAAATATATAGCTGATATACTTGTCAAGGTTTCTATACCCTAACCTCCAAATTCAAAACGCGATAGTGGCGTAATAAGTCCTGATGAGTCTTTGTAAGAGTTAACCTCTTTGTACCAGTCACGGTGTTAGTGAATTGGGCGATTACCAACGTTCACCTCATAACCTGTAGACTAAGAAGAAAAAATCTCCAAAAAATTTGTTGGGGATTAATGTATTTTTTTAAAGTTTTTTTTATGTATTTTTTATTTTTTGATTATATATCTAGATTATAAAATATTTTGAATAGTTGAAATAAATAACAATCCCAAATAGTGCATCCGTTAACAAATTAATTGTATGAGTCGCGAGTGTAGCGGTGGGGTTGATTACAGGGCACTCGGTAATGACTCTCCGCGACCCAACCTACACTTTTGGTTATCTCGCATTTTACTTGAAATTCACTGCAAATAAAGTAAGTAAGTATCTACACGCCCATATCCTCGAAGAGGTAGTAAGAGGCACAACCACCCACGACTAGCCGAAGACACTAAGTCCCACAATGTGATAGGTGGCAAGGCTATTGCCAACCGCGCACCTGTCCAATCCTGAGCAACGTTTTTTTTTCATTAGAAAATTTAAAAAACCAAATCTTCTTATTTACCCTGTCCCGGAAATTGAACCCGGGTCCTCTTGCAGTCAAGTCTTACACCTGGACCGCTAGATTTTTATAAGAATAACCAACATCTTTTTATGCCATAAGATAGTAATAAATATTTTTTTTTATATGATAAGTAAGATCTTTTTGGGATTTCATTATTAGATCCAGACTTGGTGGCAAAGTCCTTTGCAAGACGTAAGTACACATTTCAAGTAGATAAAGTATCTTCACGCCCATATCCCCGAACAGGTAGGCAGAGGTACAACCAAGGCACCCACGACTAGCCGAAGACACTAAGTCCCACAATGTGATAGGTGGCAAGCCCATCGCCAACCGGGCACGTTTCCAATCCCGACCAACATTTTTTTTTAATCTGAAAATTGGAAAAATCTAATTTTCTCTATGTTGGCCGACCCGGGATTCGAACCCAGGACCTCATGCAGTCAAGTCCAACAACCGGACCGCTAGACCACAGAGGCGACTAAAGATAAAGAATTTTTAAAATGCGTTCAGAAATGGCGAACATTTTGATAAACGTTTGCACGTATGTACTTTAATCGATTTAAAAAATATGGGAGTCGAATATCTAACCTCCTTTTGTCGAAGTTGATTAAATACGGATACAATGTATCCGTTAACAAACCGATTTCAATGATTTGTTTGATGAAACATTTTCCTTGATTTCTTTAGGATACCATTATTAGATCCAGACTTGGTAACCATAGGACCACTTTGCAAGAACGCTCTTTCAAATAGATAAAGAATTTTTAAAATTCGTTCAGAAATGACAAATAATTCCATAAACGGATGTACGTTAATCGAATTAAAAAAACACAGAAATCGAACATATAACCTCCTTTTGTCATAGTTGATTAAATACGGGTACAATGTATCTTTTAACAAATTGATTCG
This sequence comes from Calephelis virginiensis, assembly GCA_002245475.1. Classification (NCBI taxonomy): domain Eukaryota; kingdom Metazoa; phylum Arthropoda; class Insecta; order Lepidoptera; family Riodinidae; genus Calephelis; species Calephelis virginiensis. The sequence goes on from NJDC01002342.1 coordinate 179,397, forward strand.
ATGTTAATATGAGTCGCGAGTGTAGCGGCGGGGCTGATTACAGAGAACTCGGTAATGACTCTCCCGAACCCAGCCTACACTTACATCGATTTCCTTGCAATTTGATTCCAAATTCACAATAAATATCAATGATATTTAAATATAATGAATATTTATGCTAAAAATATCGCCTTGTACTTGTAAGAGATCACAAAACCTGTTGTATAATAGCTTAATTTTGAAAATGATTTTTCGGTTTTTTTTTTGTTACAAGAGGAGGTAAATGAGCAAGTTGGTTACCTGATGGAAAATGATCAGCCGCCCATTATTATCATATTAATTCGGACATCCGCAACACCAGCAATATCACAGATGCGTTGCCGACTTTTAAAGAATGAGTGCGCTCTTTTCTTGAAGGTCCCTAAGTCATAATTATTTGGGAATATCGCCCTCGGTAACTGATTCAAATTTCAAAAAGATGTTTGTAATAACATGACGTCCTAAATAATGACCATTTTTTAATATTTGTTTCACTTATTAAGTAAAACAGTGCAAGTGTTTTTTCCTATTTATAAAATACGTAACAGAGTTTTGCCAAGTGCCAAGCATGCAAACAATTCAATATGCTCGTATAAAGACTACAACTATAAAGTATTTATAGAGAACATATTTCTAATATGATATCACCAATATCATGTTACATAAAACCGAGGACATAAACTTAGTAGGCATAAAAGCATTGCTAAAGATTAGTTTTTAACAAAAAGTATATATGTGTGAAGTTTTGATAAGTATCAATTTGAGCCGTATCAATTACGTCCAAATTTTAATTTAATTAATGAAAATTTATGGTATAAATATCGCCTTGTACTTGTAAGAGACCATTGTACCATGTAACCTGTTATGTAATAGCTTGTTTTTTTTAAAATATGTGATTCCAAATAGTCTTCGTATTTATTAAAGACATGTATTTTTTAAAGAGAACACATTTCTAAATGTTCAGCGGCAGTTTACATTGTAATGTGCATCATATACACTTTTGAGTTTCATTGTTCTCTTATTTTAAAAGTTACAGGAGGGGACACATTTCACAACTTTGGAAGAGTCTCTCGCGCACGTAAATAAGTTTAGAAAAAATGATACTAGGAAGTAGTCTATGTATAGTATATAATAATTATTAAAGTCTAATATATTACTATAGTATATAGTACATAATAATTATTATAAATATTATTGTCTAGTATATAATAAGGTAGCCTTTAATAAAAAAAAATAGGCTAAGTAGCAAACCTGACCTTAAAAATACGTAAGACACCCAAAGTGTTAATAGTTTAACAAATTATACCTAAATGGCGTAAGCCTCGGGCGTAAGTTTTAAACTACTCTCGTCTACAGTTGACTTTTACAGTTAATGTTATTGGGTAATAGATAAATTACCAAATAACATTAACTGTAAAAGTCAACTTCGTAGTAATGCACCCTTATTACCTTACCTTACCTTGTTAAATAAATGTAATATCTGTTTGATAAGCTTTCATGGCTATAGTAATTTTGATAAAATTTTGCATGATAATATGGAAACAAAGGAGTCTGAAATAAGCGTATGTAACAATCGTTTCTTTTGTGATAGCTGTTGTGGCTCCCTCAGTCAAAAAAAAATTGTTAAAGCGCACTCTTGCTCCTGGTGGACAAATTTCAATTTTTTGTATGGTAAAAGTATCTTCACGCCCATATCCCCGGAGAGGTAGGCAGAGGTACAACCA
>NJDC01002342.1:194173-212103 GCA_002245475.1 Calephelis virginiensis
CTTCTTCAGATCTTCACATGTATCGATCGGTCGTCAAATTTTTTCGTCAATGTGAAGGAATTTAACTGATAGTTCTTAAAGCTACGTATAAGTTTTACGCTTAACTTTTTTTGCAAAAGATCTTTTTAACATCCAACATAGTTTGTTTCAATGTATTAAACCACGTCTATTGTTAACTCTATTTCTTGTAATAGCCAAATTCTATGAATAAAAAATTAAAAACAGCATTATTATTGTTTTTGTTGAGGAAAAAAATTGTATATCTACAAATCCTCGCAAAATAGGCAGAAGCACAAACCAGAGTACCCACGACTAGCCGAAGAAGTTCTACAATGTGATAGGTGGCAAGCCTATCGCCAACCGGGCACAGATCCAATCCTGGGCAACGTTATTTTTATTAAAAAAATAATTTTTTTTGTTGCCTAACCAGGCGATCAAACCTGGGACCTCAAGAAGTCAAGTCCGAAGTCGGACCGCAAGCCCACAGAGGCAATTTTTATTGAGGCTGTTGTTTATGGACGGGTTTTAATGATATTTCTTTGCATTGACTTGCATAGACTTTTAAAGAGACTGGTAACCCTATGTCCGATCCCCGATTGAGGCAACAAAAATTTAATATATTTTTTCAATCTACTATAAAAAAATGTACTTCCCGGATTAGATTTGTACCCTGTGGGCATTAGGATACTTATAGGACTTAGTGTCTTCGGCTAATCGTGGTTGTCCTGGTTGTGCCTCTGCATACATTTTCGGGGATGTGGACGTGAGGATATTTTTGGTAGCCCTATGAGTTTCCCGGATTATTTAGAGCGCATATCAGCTTATTGTCGCTTATCTGATGATGCACTCTGATCACCGACGGGGACACCCGTAGCGACCTCTCCATCGCCACCAATAACCAAATGAGTAATGATTACTCTTTTTTAATGTCCAAAATATATTGCCCCCGCTGACTATTGTTACATTTCAAATTGAAATAAAGCTTGAATGACTGTTTGTCTTAGATTTGTGTTGTTTATATTAATAAAGTAATATCATATCGCTTCTGTAGTCTAGCGGTTCAGTTGTTGGACTTGACTGCATGAGGTCCTGGGTTCGAATCCCGTGTCGGGCAACAAAAAGAAAATTGGGTTTTTCCAATTTTCTCGTTTTCTTGTTGTTGCTCGGGATTGGATATGTGCCCGGTTGGCGATAGGCTTGCCACCTATCACATTGTGGGACTTCTTCGGCTAGTCGTGGGTGCTCTGGTTTGTGCTTCTGCCTATTTTTCGGTGATACTTTTTTCCTCAAAAAAAAAATATTTTTATGCCTTTGCCTACCCCTTCGGGGATATGGGAGTGAAGATGCTTTTTTTCAATTGTTTTGTTTCTGTTAATAAAGCAAAACTAACAAAGTACTGCGGACGCTTTCTTCTTACTCATCCAGGCATTGGATAGTTTGTTACCTATATAATTAAGTTCTAATATGACTTATTATTAAATATTCCTGGACAAAAAGAATCTAAACCCAAAGTACCTACGCTATATACGCTATATAGCATATAATATGCTTGTGTTACGGTCGCACACAGAGTTGTCAATTAATATTTAATTTATCATTAAGTCACTATTTTGTTCAGAATATGTCTACTTAATGACATTAAAAAAGTTACTTTTCTAAATGCGACGTTTAGTTATCTCAAAAACTACAACATATAGAAATGTAACATAATTAAAATATGTAAATTAGATTTAATATTACACACTATTATTATTATAGTAATATTTAACATTGTTTTGTTTCTGTTAATAAAGTAAAAAGAACTTAATACTGAAGACATCTTACATATCCAGTCACTGAACAGTGATACCTATGTATTTAGATTCTAATGTGACTTAAACATAATTATATGTATACGAATTGAATCTAATCCCAAAGTACGCAAATTTTATGATTGTGTTATGGGTGTAACAGTCGCACTCTGAGTTGTCAATTAACATTTAATCTTTCAATAAGTCTCTATAAGCGAAATTAGGGCACCGATACAAATACATAGAAATACTTATATAAATGCCAGAATAAATTTAATTACAACCTGACACTTAGACATCTAAATGTTCATCACATAAATGTCTGTCAAGAAAATCGAACTCGAGCCTTGATAGGTAGAGTTAGCCGTGTACACTCACCTCTCGACTAACTTATGACCTAGTATGACTTATTATGACTTATTCAAACAACTACAACTTTAATAGGATTACGGTATATAGTGACAACAAAAAGCGCCTAAATATATAAGTAGATATAAATAAGCTTATTAAATTGTTAAAAACTACAACATGAAGATATATTATATATGATACAATACATTAAATATTACAATGTATATTATATATCATAAAAACTCGGGCTTGAATTCTTGAATCCTGGACGGGTTTGATCACTGGGTCGGGCAACAAAACAATTAGATTTTTTTTAATTTTCTAATAAAAATAACGTTTCCCAGGTTTGGATATGTGCCCGGTTCTCGATAAACCATTGCTGGCATTGTGGGACTTAGCGTCTTTGTCTTGTCTTGTGGATTTCCTAATTGTGGCTCTCCCTCCCACTTCAGGGATATGGACGTGAATATACTTTTATATGTTTGATATATATATATATATATATACTTGTATTTTCAATAATTGATATGTTATGTAATATAATATTACATAAATAAATAATAATATATTACATAACATATCAATTATGGAAAATACAAGTAATAATAAACTGTGTCTAGAATTGAACTCACCAAACGTCAATGATAAGAAGAATCAACAAATATACAGTTAGTAAAGCTACAAACAAATACAACATACAAAATGAAATCTAGTCAAAATTATACAACTATTAAAACTGCTAAATATATTCAATGGGTATGGAGATTCGCGATGTGTTTTGCTTGAGTAGGTCATTTAATGATTGGAGGTTATATTTTTAATTTGAGAAGAAGAGAAGGGTTAAATTTATGACCTTCATTACCCAGATGTTTTCCAAATGTAGACTCCCTTTTACCGAGATGCCAATTAATTCATTAAAAATATTAATATTTGGAAGTTTTACGAAGCGCTGACGATGTAAAACCTATAGTTATAATAAATAATAAAATATTTTTGAACACAATGACTGCTACGCTATACAGGATACCATAATCCTAAAATTAAAAATTTTCAATAACCAACACGTAAAGTTTGCTAAGAACCACCTCAACAAAAAAAATCCGCATCGAAATCGGTCCATCCATTCAAAAGTTCTGATGCCATTGACAAACACACACATACATACACAGGCAAGCCAAACTTACTACACCTCTCTTTTTGATATGATTTAGATGAACTGCAAATATTACGAAACATAATACAATAGTTTATAAACTATGTTTCTTGAGGTCCCGGGTTCGAACCCCGGGTCGGGCAACAAAAGAAAATTTGAGTTTTCCAATTTTCTTATTAAAAAATTGAGGAGTGAATATGTGCCCGGTTGGCGATAGGCTTGCCACCTATCACATCGTGGGACTTAGTGCCTTCGGGTATCATCAGGTGATCGTCATTGAGAGGAATCTAGTCAGTCCGAACTTGTTGGAATCACCAGCAGGCATCCAGGGTTACGTCTCCTATCTATGAAATCCATCATCAAAGCAGCACATTTGTGCCAGCACTCGTTAGTGTTTTAGCTTTCCAGTCTCACACATGTTAAAAAGTGAAATGACTACCCATATCTTTTCTGATTTTTACAAATACGCAGCAAATGAGCTGATGACGTTGAACACCTGGACAAAACTCCATAAAATGTAGATAGGAACCGTCTCGATCATGTCAGCTTTTGAACAAAACATTTAACAAAATACGATGTCACCGACTGACATACACAAACACGCAACACAATAAAAAACCGTGGAAAATATATTTTTTTTGCCAGTTTACCCCTTGACTTATCAAGCAAAAACTTCTAAACGGATTTTTCAGAAATTTTGAGTAACTGTAGCTCATACCGACCGAAAAGTTATTTTAAATGTTGATTGAGTCAACTTTATTTTTTGATATTGGAAGGCAAACAATCAATAGGATTTCCTGATGGTAAGAAATTCACGCCACCTAGAGACACCAAGGGTGGTAATGGTGCGTTGCCACTCTGAGGCTGGGATATTAGGCCTCGTGCAAAAGTAAGTTTATCGGCTACCTTATCTTCCGAATTAGAACACAACGACAAGCACTGACGTTATGGCGACAGTAATAGATAACGGTGGTACCAATACGGGCGAGTCGCTGCGGAACTCTAACACCTAGTCAGATGTTACGGTGTTAGTGACGGTAAGCCTATGCTCGCCTTTTGTTTGCCTGGCACGAAGGAAAGGACCCCACAGGGTGAAATATTAAGAATAACTTTTACTTTAAAAAAATCTTTCGTTCGCAGCACTAACTACGAAGAGTAACTTCAAAAAGCGATGAACTCACGGAGAGAACATGGTTAGTTTTACAACATATTAAATACTAGCAGTTTCACGCAGCTTCGCCTGGGTAAATTGGCTTCTACTGCACCACTTTTAATGAAACAAAGCCTATGCCACTCAGGGATAATGTAGCATTCTAAAAGTTTTAAAATTAACAATTTTTGAAATCAGTCTGGTAGTTTCGGAGCTTATTCAATTTAAACAAACAATTAATCAAACCTTTCGTATTTACAACATTAGTATAGATCTGCACTTTCCAATGCTGTAGAATAAAAAAGCATAATAAATTTGTTGCTTATTGTACGATTAGCCGACCCGGCAAATTTCCTATCGCTTGACATTAACAACTTTTAAATTTTGTATCGAAAAAAAATAACGATTTTCCCATTTTCCTTGAAAGTTTCCCAGTTTTGCTCTTCATTAGATATCTTGAAAATACAACAAAAAAAATATAAAGCAAAATTGGTCCATCCGTTCAAGCGTGATGGTGATAAATTGAATACTATCTTTGTAACCGCTTCTATTTCACGTGTTTAAAAATTAAAATACTTTTAGTGAGTTTTGGCGCCATTTTAAATGAAGGTGGTCGTAATTTTTTCATTATTATTGAATTTCGTATTTATGTTGAGTGAAATTGGTTGATTTAGGTGGGAATAAAATTAATTTTGTTCAGTGAAAGTGCACAGATGAAATAATCATGAAGAAATTAGTATATCGTATATTTCCTTGCTGCCGTCAAAACTCACTAGATGAGCTTTAGTAACAAAGCCACTGCTTTACTCAAGGCCCTGACCTTACATGACTTTGTAATTAGTGACTAACGACTGTAGAATTAACTAACTTGTTACTTGACATTGGCAAAGTAGTCGTGAAAAACGATCGAAAGCTATATTTATAAAAGAAAAAGAAGAAAATACTTTCATTCAATCATTCTTTCATCCGTTCATTCATTTATCCATTCATTCATTCATTCATTCATTCATTCATTCATTCATTCATTCATTCATTCATTCATTCATTCATTCATTCTTTCATTACCTAAAACACCTTATGACATAACACGTACAGTAGTCGAGAACATACACATATCTCACGATCAGCCGTCACAACATCCGATACCTTGTATTTCCAAATCCAAGGTAAATTAATGAAAACATCCATCCATAAACCGCCTTCGCCTTCTTATGAATGAAATTCCAACTCGATCAGATCCTTTTTTATGATGATCATAAATTAAACGACCAATTTTAAGTCACACTTCGGATAAAGGAATGATTTTTATATCCTCAACGCTTAACAAGGGTACAAATAATACCCACGCATTCACGCGGCCATAAGTCCGGATTGCCTGGCCACTGACTGCTAAACTGTTAATATAAATAATGAACTGCGTTATGTCTGACTTGGTAGGTCCGTTGACTAACAAGTCTTTTGTTAAGAAAGCAATAATTTGAAACGTACTGTATGCAAAGGAGATGATTCGACGTCACTTCGATGCAAGGTTATTTATTTGCTTCGAATTTTGTATTAGACTGGTTTTTTAATTTTGTTTTATGAAATCTAATGTTATTACCCACGACATAAAAGATGTGTTATAAGTTTGACGTATTTGTGTGTGTCTGTATGTGGCGTCATAACGCCACAACGGGTCGTTCGATTTCGATCCGGATTGGTCTGTCTAAAAGCTTATATAGTAGAGATGGTTCTTAGCTCTCTTTTAAAAAAAATCTCACCTCTGTCATAAGTTGGACGCTAGTATTATGTGTGTGTGTGTGTGTGTGTGTATGTGTGTGTGAGAGAGAGGGAGAGTATCTTTGGCATCATAACTCCTAGGCTGGTGTTTTAGATGTTACCCTATATAATCACCTTTTTTGTCTGTGTCCAGTGATCCAGTATTGGATTTGACTTTACGAAATTCCGTATGCAATTCCCAATTGTGCATTGATGGTTTTTGTTTTCAGTTTTCTAATAAAAACAACGGCACTCAGAATTGTATGCATGACAGGTTTGCCATATATCACATTGTAAACCAAGTTTCTTCGGCTAGTCGTGGTTGTCCTGGTGGTGCCTTTGCCTACTACTTCGGGATACAGGCGTGAAGATAATTGTAATAACAGTGAAAGTAAAAGCAAACTGTCACATAAATCACATATTTAACGACAACAAATCTATGATCTACTTTCTTTAACAGCTTCGTGGAAGACAACTTAAGCAAAGCAAATCCTTACCTTGATAGAGTTCTTTTTATGAAATTGTTAGACATCCTTGTTTTCCAAATAAAATTATTTAATTTGCAATTTCCCGCCAAAATAATGTATAGTCAAATAATTATAGACAAAATAGTCCGCTATGAATGAATTAGACTTACCGGAAAGCTCAACAAAATTGAGTTTTTAGTAGTGTGTGTATTGTTGTTGGTGCTAATAAAACAGTTTAGTGGTGTGTGTTGTGTGGAGCTTGATATATTTAGGAGTTTTAGCTTGCGGTAAGTCCAATTCATTCATAGCGCATTATTTTGCATGTTTTGTCACGTCATAATACGTACACATTTTTTTGGCGGGAAATTGCAAATTACATAATTTTATGTAGATTTAAGTATGGATTTCCGCAAAGTAACGCCTTCTTCTATCAATCCATTTTTTTTAATATCATTGATCACGTTACATCAGGCAATCCACTTCCCCGTCTGCCTCCTCCCTATAAAATAATTTGAAATAGGTAAGTCGAAAGTCACTACCTATATGTCTTTCATAAATATTTATTACTGTAGCTTAAGCCAGTATGTCACGAAGAAAACACTAGGTGAATCTGTGGGCTACTGGCGTCCCACGCAAACAGCATGACATATGCCACAGAGGCAAAAGGACAAATTTATTGTGTAGCTAGCCGTTGACTTATGACAACTACGCCTCTTCTCCTTTATACCTATCTCCGTGTCATGGAGCTGCTGGTGATACTGCCATTAAACTATTTTAATGGACGTTTGTGTCTCTATGTTTTATGATTTGGTACAATTTTCAATCTTTTGTGTTAATAGCTGTTTTATTATTGAAATTATTCACGCCCACCATTTTGTATCAAATTGAAAGCGTTAATAAATTAAACAGTCTAATATGTCTATTTTGATCTAATATGTTTATGGATGTAATAAAATATCTTCACGCCTGTATTCTCAAATACATAGGCAGTGGTATAAACAGGGTTAGGGAAGGTATTAAGTCCTATAATGGATTAAGTATCTTCAAGCCCATATCCCCGAAGAGGCAGGCAGAGGCACAATCAGGGCACTAGCTGAAGACACTAAGTCCCACAGTGTGATAGGTGGCAAGTCTATCGCCAACGGGATACATATCCAATGCTGAGCAACACTTTTTTTATTAGAAAATTATAAAAACCACATATTTTTTTTTGTTGCCCGACCCCGGAATCGAATCCGAGACCTTATGAAGTCAAGTCCAACACCTGGACCGCTAGATCACAGAGGCGACAACAATGTAATAAGTGGCAAATCTGTTACTACCAGGCAAATCTCAAATCAAGTTTTTTTATTAGAAAACTAGCCGACCCGTCGAACTTCACATCGCTTGACATTAACAGCTACTAACAGTTTGTATTCATAAAGATAAAATATCGATTCCCTATTTTCCCTGTCATTTCCCAGTTTCTCTTTTCATTAAAAAATATTTTGACAATAACTAGTACAACAAAAAAAAAATAAGCGAAATTTGAAAAAAAAAGAACACCAATATAATTAACAAGAACCAAGGGAAATATGGATATATATATTTATTTAAGTAGATTGAAAAAAAAAACGTATTAAATAACTTTGTTACTCTGTATTCGAACCCAGGATCTTATTTAGTTAAATCCAACACTGGACTACTAGACCATTGAGGGACAGGATAAAAATAGCAATGCTCAGGTAGCATAGTTTTTTATAGTTTTGGTTTAAGATATATTCACAATCTATTATTTTATATTTAACCCTAGGATCACCAAAATAAATAACAAGAACCAAGGGAAATAGGGATATATATTTATTTAGGTAGATTGAAAAAAAAAACGTATGAAATAACTTTGTTACTCTGTATTCGAACCCAGGATCTTATTTAGTTAAATCCAACACTGGACTACTAGACCATTGAGGGACAGGATAAAATAGCAATGCTCAGGTAGCATAGTTTTTTATAGTTTTGGTTTAAGATATATTCACAATCTATTATTTTATATTTAACCCTAGGATCACCAAAATAAATAACAAGAACCAAGGGTAATAGGGATATATATTTATTTAAGTAGATTGAAAAAAAACGTATGAAATAACTTTGTTACTCTGTATTCGAACCCAGGATCTTATTTAGTTAAATCCAACACCGGACTACTAGACCATTGAGAGAGAGGATAAAGATAACAATGCTCAGGTAGCATAGTTTTTTATAGTTTTGGTTTAAGATATATTCACAATCTATTATTTTATATTTAACCCTAGGATCTAACAATCCCATTTTATTGCTAACGTTATTTTTATTAGAAAATTGTAAAATTTTCCATTTGTTTGCCCGACGCGGGCTATCGAACCCAAGAACTCAAGAAGTCAAATCAAATATGATTTTAATTTTCAATTATTTTACAAACAAAATCAGAAGCACAACTGATATTTTATTACATACAAAACACATATAACAAATACATACAATTTTTTTTCATTCATTACGCTATATTATTTCAGCCTGTGGCAGTTTGTACTTGCAGAAAAAAAATTTGCCTACCGATGCCTACTCTTTAAACATGAAATACTTACGGCTAATATTAATAATCAATCCTAATCCAAAACTTGCTGTCCAAGATTGATTTTTTGATCCATTTTTATGTGATCGCTTGCCAATAATATATCTGTGCACAGGATAACTATGGGAATAAGGTATAGGATAGGCCGGCGGATACGCAGCTATCTAGATTGCTTGAAATCCATTAGATTGAGATACATTATTAACATTGGTCGTTAGATAATCATTTGGTAGATACAAATATTTGACACAGGAAGTCATGTTTACCTCGACATCACAAAAAAAATCTGTAGTCTTTAACAGTCGTTTGAACATAGCTGATGCTTATTCAATACATACAAACGAGGCTCGTATAAAATGTCCGGTCAAATGATTAAGTGCTAAGTTACGGATATCGCGTTGCGCGCTCAGCAGGCCACAACTTCCATCCAGAACTTCCATTCAGTATAAGATTACGTTACCGCCGAAAATATCAAATCGACAGACTTAAAAAAATAAAGCCCTATCATAGATATCTATTCAATCGAGAAATTCGATATAAATATTCGATTTGATTCAGAGATATAATCGAAATGTTATAGATTAAGATATCAAAAGTTACTATATCATTTACGCTGTTTGATATTTCAATCCACTGGCGTTACCACTAGGAATTATCACTGACAATAATTGTCTTAATATTTATTTAGACTTAGCTAATGACTGAGATATCAACAATAATCGTAGTAATTGCCTATATTGGCCTTAGGATGAATGTTAGTTTAACATATTCATTTGATAATTAATACAAAATTAAAACTTATTAGATACTTACAGAGCTCATCAAAGTTTAATCCTCCACTCGCCTTTTATAAATTGTCTAGTATAATATCAAATATGTTAAGCTAAATGATAGATACATGTTACATAATCTATGAAATCAAATATTAAATTTAAATTTCTGTGAAAGAAAAGTTTGCAGACATTTATTTTAAAACCAAAATAAATTAAGTAAATAAACTAAGTAAGTCATATATTTTATTGCCATTTTTTAGTGATTAATGTGTAAACCTAGCGGCTGTTATCCTAGTGATAACAGCCGGGTTACTTTATACTTTATACTTTGGGTTTAATGCTCTAAAATGTAAGCTACCACATTGGTCGCTAGCGAGTTCGAATCGAATATCCGTAGTGGGGCTTCTATTTTGGAATGTTTTAAAATTGAATATTCTTATATATCAAGCACGCAGGGTGTCCCCGCCGTGATTCTTCCGGGGCGCAGGTCCACTGTCCATCCACAACACTACTAACAATTTTATGTCACATTTTATGAGAATAGAGACGTTATTTAATATGGCTGTTAACGTCTATACAAATTTCAAATGTGTTGCCTTTTCGAGTTTGTTCAGTCGTTATTACATTGATTTAAAAGTAAAATAGAATTTGATTTTTATATCTTTCCCAGTTTTTAACAGGCAAATAAAATGAAAAAGCGGTGATAGGCCAGATAAAGGGCGCATTTAAATTCTGTATTTGATAAAATACATGTTGCTGCCCGCTGCATTGTTCATATTTTCTAAGAGCAAAAAGTTTTATTAGAATTGTCCACTTAACCCTGATAATATTACCTATTACATACTGCACAGAATGTTTTATGCTCCAGTTCCTAATAATTGAATATCGCTCATTCATTTTCATTGTTTTTCAATTATTTTCATTGTTTTTCATTCATTCATTGTAGGACTTCATTCACTATTTACCTACGAAGTAAACAGATGTGGAATAAGCCTTTATTTTGCTATTTTTTTATGATATCGGAAGGCAGACAAACAGACGGATTTCCTGATGGTAAGAAATTCACGCCGCCAAGAAGCACCAAAAGTGGTAATGGTAAGTTGCCAACCTGAGGCCGGGATGTTAACCCTCGAGCAAAAGTAAGTTTACCTTAACCTTACCCTCCAAACCGAAACATGTCACGACGTTATGACGGCAGGAATAGCCAAATAAAGCCTTACTGTACATCTGTTATAGTGGATTATTCACAAAGTATAGTCACACCCGTTTTTCTGAAGAGTTAGGCCGATGTAAAACCTGGGCACCCACGACTAGCCGAAAACACTAATTTCAACAATGATAGGTGGCAAGCCTATCGACAATCGGGCACATATCCAATCCCAAATAACTTTTTTTTATTAGAAAATTGGAAAAACCCAATTTTCTTTTTGTTGCCCGACCCGGGATTCGAAGCCTGGATCTTATGCAATCAAGTCCAACAACTGAACCGCTAGACCACAGAGGCGATGAGGCGAGAGGAGATGCTTACCATCAATTATTATATTTAGGTCTTTGTAATTTTGTAAATGTTGGATTTCGAATTCCTTGATTATTTAATATACATATATAAATATGATTATTTTTTGCTACAATATGTTAACCAGAGCCTTTACCATGAGTCAATATAGATTACGTTCGGTAAGTTACGTGTTAAAATCTAAAAAATAAAAAAATACTTTTGGTCTAAAATGTGTTTCTCTTAGTTACCGATAGAGGCGCTGTTCAAAGTTTTCATACAAATAATTTTCAGAGACGGTAGCGACTACAGTAAACTCGGCAAGCCGTAAAGTCATGGTAAGGGCTCAGACTACACATATATTATTATACTCTTTGCGACTATACGATAATTGGATCAGAACTAAGTCCTTGTCTCTTTATAAAAATACTTTTGTTATATAGGATAATCGATATAATTGTAGGTAATGGTAACCTTAGCAGCCCTAGACTACGTATCTATCGCCCCCTTGTCAGGGTGGTGACCTTTTGTGGTTTCCACCCCCATTGGCTCAAATTTATCTTTATTTTATTGTGATATAATGATGGTATCTTATCATGGCCATCTTTGATATCTGACAGCTCTAGACTAGGACCTATTGGAGTTTAGATCAAATGTACCACTCAATAAACATTTTAAAAATTGCAAAATTATAGCCACAAATATTAATTATTAAAATCATTCAAATTCAAATGTTCAACATAATTAAATATTTAAAAATCATTTTACATTTGCATAATTATTGATCATTTACATTAAAAAGTTATACGGCCGCACTCATAGACGTCAATTATCTTTTAATCAGTCTTTTTAATATTTGTAGTTATAATTAAATGTCAAGGATCACAATCGTGCCTATTCTGACACATTGCCTCTTTTTGTCTCGTATATTTTTTAAACAAATTGAGGCCTAACATCCCGGCTTCAGATTGGCAACGCATTACCATCTTTGGTGTCTCTAGGCGGCGTGAATTTCTTACCATCAGGAAATCCGTCTGCTAGTTTGCCTTCCAATAACATGAAAAACACACCAAAATGCAATTTAACATCTCATTTTTTTAAATGCAAAGCTATTTGATGCTACACTTAACACTGAGCTGTATTTTTATAGCAAAACAAAATATTATGCTATCTTTATAGAGATGTGTTACCTCAATGCCAACAGCATGATAACATTTAAACGAGTCCAGACTGCGTAAATGCTTAAAATACGTTAAAAGCACAGCGGGGTTACTAGTTTGCATATTAATTGATTTCACCGCCTACGTATCCATACCGTCCGCACACTATTGGTGATAAACTTTAAATCGAGTTACAATTACTATCTCGACACCAAAACGCGTGAATATATATATCAAGTGGAGTTTGAAGCATTAAGTTTTGTTATTTTACTAGCTGTCCCAGTCCTAGTGTACATTTTTTCTGTGGTCTAGCGTTTCAGTTTTTGGACTTGATTGCATGAGGTCCCGGGTTCGAATCCAGGGTCGAGTAACAAAAGAAAATTGGGTTTTTCCAATTTTCTAATAAAAAAAATGTTGGTCGGGATTGGAATTGTGCCCGGTTGGCGATAGGCTTTGCCACCTATCACATTGTGGGACTTGATTTGTATCTTCGGCTAGTCGTGGGTACCCTGGTTGTGCCTCTGCCTAACTCTTTGGGGATATGGGCGTGAAGATACTTTTTTAATGAAAAAAATTTAGAGTTATGTGCAGGGCTTGAAATACCGGCATTTTTTGGAAACGAGTAGTATAACCTGTAATGTTAGTACCGGTACCAGACTTAAAATACCGTTACTATTGGTTTAAAATATATTACGTAACATTTTTTCTTCAATTGAATCTTTATTCCTACTTGATACCGATACCCAAAAACGAAAATCGGCAACCCCTCAATTGTATTTAATGGGTATCTTTATTGTATTGATAGGGAGGGTTTGGAGGAGGCCAAGCAGGTCTGCCAGGATAGGGAGGTGTGGCACTCGGTACTCGCTGCCTAAAGTGTAAGGGACTTCGCGTTAAGATAGTATGATGATGATAATGGTGATAATGAAGATATCCATACGTTTGTATGAATATCGTCATTATCACCATTATCATTGACTAATATCCATATCATAAGCACATCATAATTTGCTTGCTTTGGGGCTAGGTCAATTTATGAGATTTATTGAGGAATTTATTTTTATATACACTATATTTATTAGACATTTAAATTACTTTATAGCTAAACATTATTTTATAAAACGCTTTTTGTGTAACAGAAATACCCGCAGCAATATAAAAGGATATATCGTTGATGTCGCAGCAAATATCAATTAATAGGCGTTGGTACGCGCGGAACTGTAAAAGTGTAAAGTGCAGTGAGGCGGGGGGCGTTACGTAAATCACGCGCCGATCCGTAAATCGACAGCACTGAAATATGGGGCACTATCATCGTACTATTACGGGGTACCTAAGTATCACTTTTCCAGTGTTAGTCCCGAGCTTCTTTAAATAATATAGACCATTGTTTTCCTACATAATTTGAGCGCAATAAGGTCTGGTACATACAAGCGGAATGCTATTATGGAATCCGGAATTTCGGAACGATTTTTTTGTCTATACAAATCTACTCGAATTCCGTAACGAAAAAATTCAATGTTTCCTACATTATCGAAGCGCAATAAGGTCCGGTACATACAAGCGGAATGTTATTACGGAAACAGGAATTGGAGAACGAATTTTTTACCCATACAAATCAAATTGCGTGCGCAAAAAATCCGAGTGTATGTGGTAGCTCCATAGACTTGTATGGATTCGCGTTCGATTTTTTTTTCGAAACGAAATTCCATTTGTACGTTGTGCGCCTAAAATTAGAAGGAACCGATTCCAATTATTTCATTCGAAAATTCTTTATTCGAAAGACAGCTAATGATTCCGAGATGGTCCCACATAAATGTCAATATTCCACTGGTAGTTTTGAGTTGAACTTAACAATGCATACATTTACAAATATATTGACGACATAGTTATCAATCACGTTAACAAAAAAATGTCACTCAAAAATCACTAGTCGGTTCACAGTAAAAATTAAGTATAATACAACTTCGGAATAACGACCTGCTTTTCTTAAAAAAACATCAAAATAGATTTGTTTAAACATGCAATCAAATTGATAATCTTCTCTTTTAGTCAGTTAAGAGTAGTATAAGGATGATATAGGTTCATTTCTCACTGCCACTGTGACCAAGATTGGGTGATAGAGCTTTACAAGGAGTCGGATTAGTAGCATCGTCTTACCCATTCATAACAATAACATCAATCCCATAAGATGGGATGGGGAGATAACCTTACCAATCTCATTAAAAATTGTCCAACAGCTTTATTTCCCTAACTTTGTCCCCAAAAAAATGTTTTCCCGTAGGCTTCGTGCCTTATCAACTTTTAGATAACTTAGCTTTCGTACGGTGCAAGAAATATTACAAGGATCTATGTAATTTCTTAACTAACAGTTTTTTTATTGTTTCACAAAAAAACTGGAAATATATTTTTTTCCAAAGATTTTTCAACTTCGTAATTTTTTTTTTCAATTTTTTAATTCAAATTAGTTTTCTGTTAATTTGCATGAGATCTTATACTTTTATTATTATACATATAATTTTATTATTTAATACTTTGTTGTACACAAAACAGTAATAAAATTAATATTGTTATACAAAATGTGAGCTTATCTCTTAAAATATTTTTTTTTCTACAAACCTAAAATACAGAAAGTGTTTGAAATTAATGTAGAATATAAAATATGTACAATAAAAAGACTTACTTTACGTTACAAAAAAAACAAAAATAAAACATTAACATAATAACTAAAGAGTCATCGTACTAATTAATTTCCTATCAACATTCTTAAAAATGGTCATTGTTTGCATGGTCCGATTTTCGCGTGGTAATGAGTTCCAAAGTATGATAGAGTCAAATGTGAAAGAATAGTTAAAGGATTTAATTGCTTTAGTGATTTTGATATAGCTGTTACCTCTTTTTTTAACTAAACCTCAAGTATACACTTTTCAAATAATAATGCAAAAAAAGTTGTTTTTTTTGCATTATTTATTTATTCAAAATTCAATTTATTTTTTTTACATGAAAATTTTAAATTTACTAAAAAATACGAAATGTTTTTGTCTATATCTGTGTAGGTAATATCTGAAAGTGCTATATCTTGGGGCATTCAAATGCAGGTACTTAGTTAATGTAATAATAACTCGAGCTATTGCTGTTCTAAAAGTTTCTAAAAGAAATTGAAAAAACTTTATAAAACGGACGAAGCCGTGAGTAATAGTTCGTCCTATTTCAAAATTTTATTAAATACATAACAGATATTTATTAACATATTCATGTAAATATCCAAATATTTTTTTATGATATAGGAAGCAGACGGAATTCCTGAAGGTAAGAAATTCCCGTCGCCTAGAGACACCAAAGTTGGTAATAGCGCGTTGCCGACCTGAGGCCGGTATATTAGGCCTCGAGCAAAAGTAAGTTTATCGGCTACCTTACCCTCCGAACCGAAACAAGTCAACGGCAAGCATTGGACGTTATGGTGGCAGGAATAGTTAAGGCGGTGGTACCAATCCGGGTGAGTCGCTACGAAACTCTACCACCTAGTCAGATGTCAAATATAGATTAATTCAATCAATTAATGGAAAAATATATTATTTGGAAACCGGCTTTTCCATTTAACGGACCAGATTGTAAGTCTGCCAAAACGACGAAATTTAAATTGAATGAAAAACAATTCGCAACACGAGTTAAATGTGTTTATAAATGTCTCTTGCAGTGCTTTCCTGACGTTAATAGGTCTTCAATTTACATCCATAGCAATTTACATTGATTACACTAATTATTTGTAGGTTAATCAACAATTTAAAGTCATTGATTAACATTTCAGCTAATTAGTACAAATTAATAATTAACCAAATAAAGAGTTATAAATCGCAAATTTACGAAATTAGTGAAAGTTTTTATAGTAAGTAATAATTTAGTAAAAATCGGAATACATTAAAATATATTCAAGATATTATTCATCTGATGGAAATCGAGGGGTGTTATGAGTTTAACGTGCCTTTGTGTGTCATTGTGTCTATGTTTTCATAATTTTTATGCCTAATAAAAAGTATCTTTACGCCCATGTCCCTGAAGGCATTGGCAGAGCCACAACCAGGGTACTTACGACTATCCAAAGACACTAAGTCCCACAGTGTGATACGTGGCAAGCCTATTGTCAATCTCTGGCAACTTTATTTTTAATAGAAAATTTAAAATACACATTTTCTACTTTACAAACCTCATAGATTATTTTAATAGTCAGATTGTCTCACCAAGAAGTTTCCTTCAGAAACATAATTTGTTAACATTACAAAATTGTTAAAAAGAAGAAGGAATAAAGAATACATTCGTTCCTTACATAAATGAGTGACCCTGTTGGCAAAAATCCCAAGCCTCTCAATAGCTGCTACACATATATCTTAATACGAAAAAAATGGGTTGCACTCCGGGAGTGCCGGCAGAAGTGAAAACTTGAATATTAACGTTGTGCATTTTTGATAGTTTGGAATGGTTAGAGAATAATTTTGCACGAATTGCTTTAATCATCAGTATGAAAATACTATATTTTATGTGGTAGAATACAATATTCATTTATTGCGCTATCGTACACAAACATGACAACACAAACATTCGCGCAAGCGCCCTGCGCCGTCTTATTCGGGCAAGCGTTCTGCGCTGTTTTACGAATTTTCGATCAGGTCACGTAGCCTGAGTCAGGACTCCTGATACGAGTTTAGAAGTTTTTACTCATTCCAAAATAGTGCCAAACGCCGCTAAAGTATTTTTCACTAGAAAAATAAATTCTAAATACAGGGTGTGCCTATACCGAGGGTGTCAAGCTACGACATGGTGCACTATACAACGCACGGCATCCGAAAATTATTGCCGTTCGGATTTTTCGAAAGCATTAATGCAAATTTATCGAGCCGCGCAGCGCTAATTGCGAGCGACGCGGGCTCGCTGATTGTTTTCTCTGCCGATTTATGGCAACACCTATTGCAGATTTAAAGCTTTAATTGTAAACCATTCTCGTGTTTTATTGGATAGTCGGCGTATTTATTCGGGTTGGCTCTCAATGCGGTTTCGCTTATTGATTTTCGGAACATCCTGTTTGTACTGACTCGCAGTTTTATAGGATCGTGTAGTAAGGATATTTTCGTGAAATAGGGTTTACTCGGGAATAATGTTACCGTCACTGCTCTCTCTTTCTCATTACACTTGTCTCGTTTTTGTGTTTCATAGAAAGTTAAGGCGTTTTAATACTTATTACTTCAGATTAT
>NJDC01002342.1:213582-226750 GCA_002245475.1 Calephelis virginiensis
TAGGGAATAATTTTGCACGAATTGCTTTAATCATCAGTATGAAAGTACTATATTTTATGTGGTAGAATACAATATTCATTTATTGCGCTATCGTACACAAACTTGACGACACAAACATTCGCGCAAGCGCCCTGCGCCGTCTTATTCGGGCAAGCGTCCTGCGCCCGTCTTACGAATTTTCGATCAGGTCACGTGGCCTGAGTCAGGACTCCTGACGCGAGTTTAGAAGTTTTTACTAATTCCAAAATAAGTGCCAAACGCCGCTAAAGTATTTTTCACTAGAAAAATAAATTCTAAATACAGGGTGTGCCCATACCGAGGGTGTCAAGCTACGACATGGTGCACTATACAACGCACACCATCCGAAAATTATTGCCGTTCGGATTTTTCGAAAGCATTAATGCAAATTTATCGAGCCGCGCAGCGCTAATTGCGAGCGACGCGGGCTCGCTGATTGTTTTCTCTGCCGATTTATGGCAACACCTATTGCAGATTTAAAGCTTTAATTGTAAACCATTCTCGTGTTTTATTGGATAGTCGGCGTATTTATTCGGGTTGGCTCTCAATGCGGTTTCGCTTATTGATTTTCGGAACACCCTGTTTGTACTGACTCGCAGTTTTATAGATCGTGTAGTAAGGATATTTTCGTGAAATAGGGTTTACTCGGGAATAATGTTACCGTCACTGCTCTCTTTCTCATTACACTTGTCTCGTTTTTATGTTTTATAGAAAGTTAAGGCGTTTTAATACTTAATATTATACCACCTGATATTGGTACTTCAGTAAATTACATTTTATAAGAGTTGAGTTTAATAATATAATAGCTAATAATAATAATAATAATAAATTTCATGTGAGATGTTGACTCAACAATAATTGTCCCGATAGAAGTATAGGTAAACGGTCTAATAGCGAAAACTCTCGACCAACGTCTTAAGAGACTCGCAGTGCAACCCTTAGTTAAGGGCCGGATTCAGAAGGCAGAAGATGTTGGGGACGGCACGCAATGTGCGGAGATTCCTCACTCTGTCACCCTGACCACTGACGGTTTAGTTGTAAAACTACTGTTTTTGGTAACCTGTTTTTTATGTTTATATTTTTAATTCATGTTTTTATCTTAAATGTATAAACTTAGAAAATAGGAAATAATGTGAATAAATGATAATAGAATGTTAGGCCTCGAGCCAAAGTAAGTTTACCGGCTACCTTACCCTCCGAACCCGAACACGTTATGACGTTATGGCGGCAGGAATAGGTTAGGCGGTGGTACCAATCCGTGCGAGTCACTGCTAAACTCTACTACCTAGTCAGATATCACGGTGTTAGTGACGGTGAGCCTATGCTCGCCTTTTACGAGCTGCCTGGCAAGGAAGGCAGATGGTCTATTCTACAAAGGAGCCCGGACCAACACGGGGTAAAATACAGATAACTCATAATACAGACAACGATAGGATTATCACATTACAATACAATACAATAACTCTTTATTGTACACCGATTACAGAGAAATTACACATACATCAAATAAAACTTAAATTATAAGATACACGTCGTGGGGTCGTCACATCCCTACCTTGAAAATAAATAAAAAAAATATGATGTACATTGACGCACCAGACTGTCCCGTGACATAAGTTTCACCTGTCGGTATCGCAGTGGACGCGTGACATGATCTATCGCAAGTTACATTGGTCAGCCGACACTAATGTCTGTGGACACTGAAAATGAAAAATGACAAACCCTTCTTTGTTTGGGCAGTATTTATAAGGGTTTCGAGGGTACATTTGGGTGCGCATTTGTTGAGCTCATTTTGAACCGTTACAACGTTACAGAGAATAGTTTGGATATTTGTATATAATCTAATATTACAGAAAAGGCGAAAGTGTTACTAGTATATAAAATCTTCTGACGGTAACTAATACACAAAAACAATTAGAATATTGGTCCATTCGTTCATCCGGGGTTCAGTGAACACGCGAAATAGGTGTTTATTTTTTATATATATATAAATATAAAACTTGTACTGTACCTACGTATAGACCTATTATAAAGTGACAAAAGAACAGTTGGGATAGTAATTGCAGCGAAGATTTCATGTCTAAAACGTTTTTGAAATTTAACTCTATTGGTTATAAAATTTTAAGAAAACTGTTGGATCTATTTCGATCGAATTCAATAAATTAAAAAAAAGATGTCCTACATAAAAAAATATAATGAAGTTTTGACGTCATCGTGAATGAAGGTGGTCGTAAATTTTTTCATTGTTATTGAATTTCGTTTTTATATTAAAGAGATTGGTTAATTTAGGTGGGAATTTTTTTAAATTAATTTTGTTCAATTAAAGTGCAGAAATGAAATAATCATGAAGAATTTAGTGTATTGTCTATTTCCTCGCTGCCGTCAAATCTCCTAGATGAGCTTGAGTAACGAAGCCACCGCTTTACTCAAGACCCTGACATGACTTGACTTTGTACATAGTGCCTTATGACTGACTGAATTAACTAATCAACTAACTTGACATTGGCAAAGTAGTCGTGAAAAACGATCGAAAGCCATATTTATAAAGAAGAAGAAGAAGTAAATACACATAATGATTTATTATAGTTGCACAAGTGAACTATTTTAAAATTAATTAAAAATAAATATTGTATAAACAATTGTAAATAAGCCCTGATATATCCGTAATTTAAGAACCGTTTAGATCGCGTCAGCTGTTAAACAGAAAACCGCATCGACATCGGTCCATTCATTAAGATGTTACGATATGAGAGACAAACAGGGAGAGAAAAAAATACAATTCAAGTGGTTTATGAATGTACATTTTACACAGTAACGGCTGCAGGTTCGTAACGATTACCTTTGTTTTATTCTTACACTAAATGCTGTTGAACTAAACTCAAACTGATGACATTTTGCATGTGTGTGTATGTGAAAGTCTCGTCGCAAGAGGGATTAGTGTAAAGAGCCTTTCCAGAGAAGGGGTTTTATAACACCCCTCTTTTTCCCGTTTGAATTTAAAAGTTGGAGGTATATACGCAATACAAGTGAAGCATTAGACAGAGACTAACACATTCCTACGTCATATAGTATATTTACAATCCTTACGACTGTTTAAAAAAAAGATAAAAATCAAATGCATAGCACTTACACCGACATTTCGATAAATAGCTCGATTAAATTAACTTTGGCCTTTTTAAAATTTGTCCCCGTCTAAATAAAATACGTAATATAGTTGTATCCGAAATCAGGCAAAACAAATCCGATGATTGGGTTCCAGGAAAAAATTATACCTAAACTTTATAATACGAAAATACCACTTGGAGTTTGAAACTCATCGGTAGTCCTGCTAGAATCTATTAGTCTAAGAGCCGGTGGGAGATCGACCTTCACCGATCTGATAACCAGATGAGACATCTTTCTTATCAAATATAATTTATAAACAAATATGCCTATAATTACTTGCCTATCTGAAAGTCCTCATGGCTATTTTTAATTAAATTATGTATGCTTTAAGTATGATTTTTTACAGGCAAGTCTATATGACTGATTTTGTAATATGATAATCTAAAATTTGATATAACTTTCGATAAGTTAGCAGAACGATGGAGTCACCTATATTGACTTACCTGTTCACATCTGTTTGCCAGGCAGCTATACACAAAAATGAGCAGGCAAACCTACTGAGGCATATTCTGTGTGTTAAAAACTAACAGTGAAATAAATTTAATTTGGTTATCAAAAGAATGAAAGTGATGAAAAAAACGATTAAAGTTAATTTAATTAAAAAAATATGTCTCATCTGGTTATCAGATCGGTGAAGGTCGGTCTCCCAGTGTCTCCTCTACTATAACGTCGTCTAAATAAAATACGTAATATGGTTTAGGAGCTAGTGATGTATTTTAAATGAGACAATAACAAATCCGATAATCGGATTCCTGGAAAAAAATGTTTAGGTACATTTTACTACTTATTATGAAAATACCACTTGGAGCTAGGAACGTGTTAATAAATCAAGTGATGTCACATCCGAGCAGTACGTAATATGGTTTAGGAGCTAGTAATGTATCTTAAATCAGGCGAAAACAAATCCGATAATCGGGTTCCAGGAAAAAAAATTACCTATACTATTATGAAAATACCACTTGGAGTAAGGAACGTGTTAATAAATTAAGTGACGTTACATCCGAGCAGTTAACAAAGTTAAGCGGCGGCCGGAGGCGTTTCCCGCCTTTTTGCTTAAGTTTTCCACGCCGCCAGCACCGGAAGTTCGGCCATTATTATTTTACGCGGGCAACAAGCGGTGCGATAATACCCTACTTCAGTCTGGTCCTGCTTAAGACCACTAAATGGCTGAACGTGTCTTCTTACTTTTCGCTTAATAGGTGTTATAACTTAAAACAATAACATAAATTTTAAATTAAATTTTCTTTATTATCTCTGATTTGAAATATTTGAGTTGAGATTTTGTTTGTATTTTATTGAAATAATCAGATTTTATTGACATAATCAGATCGCCTCTGCAGTCTAGCAATCCAGCGTCGGACTTGACTTGTAGAGGGTTCGATCCCTGGGTCTGGCAACAAAAAAAAAGGAAAATTAAAATAACGCTGCCGGGCGATAGGCTTGCTACT
Source organism: Calephelis virginiensis (assembly GCA_002245475.1). NCBI lineage: Eukaryota > Metazoa > Arthropoda > Insecta > Lepidoptera > Riodinidae > Calephelis > Calephelis virginiensis. Next base: position 218,214 of record NJDC01002342.1, read on the forward strand.
TATAACATTGTGGGACTTATTGTCTTGGGCTAGTCGTGGGTACCCTAGTTGTCCGTCTGCCTTACACTAGGGCTATAGGCGTGACGATACAAAATAATACACGTTATCTTTAAACACGGGTAAAGTTAATGTTACATTGCTATCCTGAGCCTGGATTGCTAACGGCCAATATTAATAATCAATCCTAATCCAAAACTCGGTGTCCAAGATTGATATTTTAATCCATTTTTATGTTATCGCTTGCCAATAATATATCTGTGCACAGGATAACTATGGGAATAAGGTATAGGATAGGCCGGCGGATAAGCAGCTATCTAGATTGCTTGAAATCCATTAGATTGAGATACATTATTAACATTGGCCGTAAGTCTTTAAAACCTGGCGAGCTTTGACAATATCAAAGTCTCAGTCAGAAAAACTTTTATTTACTTTCAATATACAAATGGTATTTGTGCGCATCGAAATTTTTGAAAATCACTCCCGGATCGGATTGCTACGGTTTCAGAAAATGGTAAGGTGGCTAATGGAAATCTCGGAAAAAACACTGCAGAATTTCACCTAACAGAAAGGCAGACAGCCTAACCGTATTAATAACCTAGCTTTACCTATGTATATAAAAATGAAACCCCATATCCCTTTGCCACCGCATCACGCGTAAACGGACGGTACATTTTTGCTATTTATTTTTAAACTGTGTTAATTATTGTCATCAAAACAAGGAAAATTGCAAGGCAAATAGGAAAAAACGACGGGTTGCACTCCGGAAGTGCCGTCGGAAGTGAAATCTTGAATATTAACGTTGCATTTTTGATATTTTGGAATGGTTAGGGAGTCATTTTGCACGAATTGTTTTAATTATCAATATTAAAGTACTAACATTTATGTAGTAAAATACAATATTCATTTATTGCGCTATCGTACACAAACATGACAACACGAACATTCGCGCAAGCGCCCTGCATCATCTAAACGAAACAGCAGGCGCAGGCATACATTTTCGCCGCGTAGAAAATGTTTCGGGCAGTAGAAAATGTTACTAGCTGTTTGTACGGTTCAGTATGTCGTCGAACTCGTACGTTTTGTCCAATCGTCATATTATATGTTTGTATAAATGTAAGCATTTACGTCAGAGTAGGTGTAGATCAGCGGTCGTCAACCTTTTGGCAGGCAAGGGTCACAAGGTGGCAAAATAAACTAAAGGTGGGCCACACTTGTAATATTTACCATAGAAACCAAATATACCTACGTATAATTGGTCATATGCCATAGAAAAAATTAAAATGGGCGGAGTGAAATGCGTTCTTAAGGCCAAATCTACACTATACGCCGTGTATTATACGGCCAAGCGCAGAACGTTCATGAATTGATTTTGATATTTACAACTTATTTTCAAGATATTCACGGGCCGCAAGTAAGAAGTCGGCGGGCCACAAGTATGAAGTCGGCGAGCCGCATGCGGCCCGCGGGTCGCGTGTTGCCGACCACTGGTGTAGATCATTATTAAACAATTGACTTTGTTTCATTTACGCCCGAATTATCAAGCATCAATCTATCATATTATATCAACTAGGGCTAGCATCAGGCACCAGTCATCACTATCAGTATAATACCGGCAAAGATACACCTTACACTGCTAATATCAAGCGATCAAAAAGGGACCCGAATCAACACGAGAATTCCCTATCAGGAAATCCGCCTGCTTGTACGATAAATGTCCAATCTAATAAAAAAACTAAAACTTCACCTGCAACATTTGTAAGAGCTTGTAAAACATTTAGAAGTACCTACAATTTGTTTAGGAAGTTTTTCCAGTGGGTGGCGTGTTTTGCGTAATTCCGGGTTAAGCTTTAGTTAGCTTTAAGCCAGAATAGGGTTGGCACTTCGGTCCATAAATCAATCCGGGCCAGTTGAGACGACGCGGCAAAAATAAGAGATTGCTTCCCCACAACTTGCCTCGAAAATCCGCTTACACATCTTGTTTTCTAACAATATAGACTTTGGTCAGCTTCGTAGATAGTTTGTATCAATTTACAAATTGAACGCTAGAGTAAGATTTAAATTTTGAACGGAAAATTTTAAAATTAGCCGTTTAGTTTTTATTTTTAACAGTCTCCAAAGAGGTTGTCAATTCGTTGTTACGTTTTTGTTTTGTACATAAGTCTTTATAATTTGTGTTTTTGTTTTTTAAACTTTACGGAAAAAGAGTAACATAAATTTGATTTGTCTGTGTATTTGTGTGTGTGTATGTATCTGTCTGTATGTGGCATCATACATTTCAACAGAATGAACTAAATTCGATGCGATTTTTTCGTTTGAATGCTGCGTAATTGTGAAGGTTCTTAGCTATATTGCATGTAGGTTTTCTCGAGGTTTTTTCAAAAAAAGTATATTCACGCCTATATACCCAAAGTAGTAGGCAAAGGCACAATCAAGGCAAACACGACTAGGCGAAGACACTACGTCCCGCACTGTGATAGGTGGCAAGCCTATCGCCAACCGGGCACATATCCAATCATAGCCAACGTTTTTTTTTTATTAGAAAATTGAAATTATACATTTTCTGACTTTTCTTGCTGCCCGACACAAGGATTGAAACTGGGACCTCAAGAAGTCAACTCCAACGCCGGACCGCTAGACCACAGAGGCGACCATTAATAATTTTAGTACTATTAGTTAGTCTAGAACGAATTAATTTTAATGCGTTTAATGTTTTTTTTTTTCATAAGTTAGAAGACGTTCCACATAGATTTATTCAGATACGATTTGAAAAATATTCGTCTTGATATTGTGGTCGTGTTTTTGTAGTTTTATTATGCTTCAATCATCTAATATGCAATTTAGACGACTGAAAATTTATTTGAATAGCACAATATTGTCGCAATGGCTGTAATAATGCAACTAAAGTTGGGTTAATTTAATAGGTCACATTTGACAAATGTCAATAAATGTAAATAGTGTAGTAAAATAAAACTATGAAAATACATTATGTTGACACATGTTGTATGTACAATAAATATTATGTATTTCAAAATGAAAAGGTTAAACAAACCTGCAATACTAACTTCGAATAATGAAATAACATTATAGAATTATATAACAATAAAAAAGACACAGCTTCAAATTTCGATGAACTGTCAAATGTGCTCTATTAAATGGACCCAATTTTGTAACCATTCGCTTCCTTTTAAACTATTTTATTTCGATATTAATGGTTACAGGTGTAACCGCCTTTTTCACAACTGCAAATCCTTCCCTTTCTTTATTTCCAATACCGTAAAATTTTTATCTTTTTCTAAATTTGCAACGATCTGATTTTAATTTATTGGTGCGTGATTTCTAATTTTTATTAAAATTTTTTTAAAGATTGCATGTGATATACTGGTGAATCAGGTGTAGCCCACAAGAATTAACAACACAGGCAAATACTTTTTACAAATTTTAAAGTTGTGCCCTAGACAGGATTTGAACCTGTACGCTTTCATCTCAAACCGACGAATGATCTAACCATTTGAGTTACTGAGAATCCGAATGCTGTGGCGAAATTTTTAATTTATTTGTTTTACGTTTACGCGGTATATAAATAAATAATTGATGACAAATATCACTCAGTTGTAAATAGAATCACTTATTTTACAATACGTATTCTAATAACTTGTCAATTTGTCATTTAAAGTAACAGTCGCACTTAGAGACGTCAATTATCTTTTAATCAGTCTTTAGTTTGACATTTTAAAAAAACAAAATGTTCATTGAAACTTCTGAGTACGACCGTTAGACTTCACAAAGTGATAGAGCGAATTTGTTTCCATTTAATCATTGAGAATATTTATCACCAATTATATGACAATTAGGTGATAATTACAAAATAGCACCCCTTGAGCTTGTACAAAAGATTAACAATTTTTAGCGGTTCTGTTGTTTTAAAATTAACGATACATACAACGTCAACGTGAGAGATTAACAAACAAATATTCTTTTGTTATTAGCATTCACATATCGATAGGGATGTCTATTAACTTGTAATGCCCCTCGAATGACAAATAAACGAAACTATGTAGGCTATCACAAATATTACATTGTAAGCGGTCATGTTAATGGAAAAAGAAAGTAGTTATCAGGCCATTGTCTGTTAAATTATTCACAAAATGGATTCGACGCTCCAGATCTTTGTCGAGATCATACGATATGGTAAATTACACGGCGATATTTCATGGCGAGTGAAACCAACTTGATGACAGTCGTGACATTATATCGACTTTTGTCCGCCATATTGTAGTTAATGATTGCGTGGTTTTAACAAAAATAGTTGGTCTATTGTTATTTGTAATTATTGTTTGTAATCACAATCCTTAATCTTTAGTTATGTAAATAATATGAACTGTGTCATTATATAGTGTGTTATGTAAATTATCTGAACAGTGTCACATCTCTACTGTGTCATGTAAATCATCTGAACAATGTCACATCTCTACTGTGTTATGTAATCTGAACAGTTTCAAATCTCTACTGTGCTATTAGAATTATCTGAACAGTGTGACGTCTCTACTGTGTTATATTAGTTATCTGGATAGTGGACATCTCTACTGTGCTATGTAAATTATAAGAACAGTGTAACATCTCTACCGCGTTATGTAAATTATCAGAACAGTGTCACATCTCTATCGCGTTATGTAAATTATCAGAACAATGTCACATCTCTACCGCGTTATGTAAATTAATTATCAGAACAGTGTCACATCTCTACCGCGTTATGTAAATTATCTGAACAGAGTTACAACTCTAACGTGTCATTTTAATCATATGTACATTGTCAAATCTCGATTGTTTAAGTACCCTATATCTATATGTCGTCTATATTAAAAATATTTGAGAAAGAAACACAGCTTAATTTCAGAACCCAAAACTATGATTTGCGAGTTAGGTTACTTTAACAATATTAAAATATCTCTGGACAAATTATGCGAATCGAGTTAGCACCAAAGTTATTTCATTATAATCTTGTATTATTCCACGATATAAAATAAATAAATAGAAAAACTGTTATAAGTTATAAGATAACGAACAAAAGATTCTCCTGGTGGTAAAACACAACCGTCGCCTGAAGACAACATCAATTTTACTCGTGCTTTGCTATGTTATGTACCGAAATTCTTTAAATCTCAGTCATGTTTATCAAAATCGATCATGGGGGAAAAATGTTATATTTAATCAACTCGCAAGTAAAGCTGAAGACTCATGCTAATAAAAAATATCATAAAACTTTAAAAAAGTGGAATATATGACTAACGCCTGTACCGACTTAAAACGTAATTTTTGGATAACTATTAACGAAAATAATCTTAAGGTTAACATTTTTTAATGAACATCCAAGAAACCTTATTTAATGTAACCAAAAATCATCTCGATCAAGTTAGCTTTATACAAAAGATGCGCATCAAAATCAGTCAATCCGTTCAAAAGTTAAGTCGCCACCGATAGACATACACACAGACTGGTCAAACTTAAAACACCCTCTTTATCTGTCGGGGATAATGAAACCCTTCATTTTGCGTCGGGTATTGAAGCAACGCGTCAGAATTGTTTAACGATGCCACAAACACACAACCTAGACAAACTTACAACATATTTATATTTATGTGCTTTAGAAGACTCGCAAAAATTACGAAACATACCTTATATCATAAATTTTAAACTGTGATACATCAGACGCCTTCCCGTTTAATTATCAGGTAATTGTGATCAAGTCCTCGTCTTCAGAAAATATAAACAGAGCTAAGGCGAATCGAATGAATGCAAATTTAATGGGTTTACCAGCAGTCATTCCAGGGTTGAGTTTCCTATCTTCGAACTGCATCATTAGACCAGCTCAGTTGTAACAGCACTCGTTAATGTTTCGAATATTAAGTCTCACATATCCATTTCAACTCTAATGAATGAGCTGCAAATGAGCTCATGGCCTTGATCGCTTAGACAGATCTTCATAAACTATAGCCAAGAACTATCTCGATCACGTCAGCTTCCAAACCAAAAATCGCATCACAATTCTTCCATCCGCTAAAGAACTACGATGCCACACATATACAAACACATACACAAACAGACACGTCAAATGTATAAACGTCCCTCGTTATTCGTCGGGGGTTAAAAAGAGTTGTTATTTATATAGGTATCAATACGTGATGCCAAAACTTTGGACCCCTTTTTACGAAAATTGCGCGGGCGCAGGAGCATAAAATTTGGCGCACTTATAGTTTATGTGTAGGAGAAGTGCAGAACGCTAATATTTTGCAATAACAATGCTTATAAAGTACATTAAATCGATAAATAAAACATCACCTACATACTATGCATTTGACACACACAAACAAATATATTGATAATAACGATAAAAGATCACAGATGGCGCACTAAAAAGTTTGGAAACAAAGTTGGTCTTGAAAAATGAAGATGGCGTTCTTATCAATAAGATATTAAAATTTATTAAGGTCGAATTTCGACTAGCGGGAAACCACTAATTTACGATAGTAACACTTATTTCATATATTGAATTTCTTTACATTGTAAAATGTAATATTCGGTTTCTTATGCTATTAAAAATTAATTCCGCTTCATTGATTCGTGGATTATTTAAGTGTATATCCTGCACACGCCCTAATAGCTAACTGATGGACGCACGATACGTCAGATCTTCGACGTTTAAAATTATTAACAATGTCAAAAACAATGTTTCACAGTATTGTTTTTGACACTAAGTAAGGAAGTAAAAGTTATTATCTTTACGCCCATATCCCTGACGACGTAGGCAGAGGCACCCACGACTAGCCGAAGACACTAAGTACTACAATGTGATAGATGGGAAACCTATCGCCAACCGGGCACATATCCAATCCCGGGCAACGTTATGCTAATTATATAATTTGGAATACACGTTTTCTATTTTTTTGTTGCCCGACCCAGGGATTTAACCCGGGACCTCAATAATTCAAGCCTGACGCCGGACCACTGGACCACAGAGGCGGTTTTGACACTTCCCCTTTAATTTTCCCGGTAGCTAACACGACGAAAAAGAATTAGCAAAATTGGTCACATCGTTCAGGCTTGATGCTAAGTCCACGCGAAATGGGGATTCATTTTTATACACTACTCTTTAAGAAAGAACTGGTAAAATATCAATCTGGGAAAACTACACAAACTGTTTGTTAATCATTAAAATTTCTTAATAAATTATTTAAGCATTCCACATTGTGGTGTGCAAATATCTAAATATTTATAAAAAGTAATTATTTCATTATGTACATAATATTTTTTTAATATTTAAAACAATGTTTTATATTTACCTATTGCATTTTTGAGTTATCTCTACATAGTATAAAACAAAGTCGCTTCCTCTGTCCCATGTCCCTTTGTATGTTTAAATCTTTAAAACTACGCAACGGACTTTGATGCGCTTTTTTTAATAGATAAAATTATTGAAGAGGAAGGTTTATATGTATATTTCATAACCGTGCGAAGCCGGGGCGGGCCGCTAGTTAATCATAAACAATTTTAAAATGTAAAAAGAATTGACCATTTCTTGACCTAGCCAGTCAGGAGAAGAAACGGCAAATGAGCTCTTTTAAATTTCCTTTTACAAGTTTCTAACAGATTTTCTTTCCAAAATAACTCAAGGTTTTCACAGAAATCTACAAAACTCTGAAATATTGAAAATAACAATTCTTTCTAAAGTTAGAGTCAACATGAGCCCATATTTTTCTACAACATCACTTTCTATCACGTAAACTGTGTGTGGCCGTATTAAGATGTTTCTAGAAAATAACTTTTCTTATATATATATATATAGGTAGGTAATTATTAAAAGATCATTACAAAATATTTTATAATGAAGGCGTGACTTCGACGTTTTAAATTTTTTACGTTTTCGGCGGTCCAGTAACATTACCAGATATGAAAAGACAAAGATTGCGGGGTCAGTTATATGATAATATGTCTATTATGTAAAATCTTAAAAAAGGATGAACATTAGAATTGTTTTTGCCTTTACATGAAGAAAAAAATAATAGTATCTTCACGCCCATATCCCCGAAGAGGTAGGCAGAGATACAACCAAGGCACCCACGACTAGCCGAAGACACTAAGTCCCACAATGTGATAGGTGGCAAGCCTATCGCCAACCGGGCACATTTCCAATCCCGACCAACATTTTTTTATTGGAAAATTGGAAAAATCCAACTTTCTTTGTGTTGGCCGACCCGGGATTCGAACCTGGGACCTCATGCAGTCAAATCCAACACCCGGACCGCTAGACCACAGAGGCGACAAAAAATAATACAGGGATATAATTCGCGTACAGTTTACTGTAAATATTTGCTGTAGCAATGGAACTCCTGAAGTGAACTCTACAAGTTAGAAAACCAAAGAACGAATGATTCTTCAGATCTTTGGTTTCACCTCACTCAATAGATAATTACAGAGTATCATTAAGCCGCGTTCACAACAAAACGTAATAACCTCGCAATTAGACGGTAGCTGTCATTAGA
>NJDC01002342.1:242888-263599 GCA_002245475.1 Calephelis virginiensis
GCAAAAGTAAGTTTACCGGCTACCTTACCCTCCAAACCGGAACACATCATGACGTTATGGCGGCAGGAATAGGTAAGGCGGTGGTACCAATCCGAGTGAGTCGCTGCGAAACTCTATTACCTAGTCAGATGTCACGGTGTTAGTGACGGTAGGCCTATGCTCGCCTTTTACGAGTTGCCTGGCAGGAAAGCAGATGGTCTATTTTGCAAAGGAGCCCGGACCAACACGGGGAAAAAGAGGTAGCTTAAAACCAGGAGATGAACATAGGATACTTTTAATCCCGTTCGACTATGAGGAAATTAGGAATAACAACATTTTAATTTTTCTCATACAAAAAGCAGGTGGAACGAAGATCACCAGAGCTTAGAGTTTGTTGTGTTGTTAATTGTGAAGAGGGTTCATAAAAAGAGAAAAACTAGGGGAAAATCTAAAAAACATAACTTCTTTCTTTTCATACAAACTGTTTGCAGCTGCTAATGTCAAGCAATACGAAGTTCGCCGGAGCGGCTAGTAAATAATAGTAAAGCGATATATTGAAGCAATGAATAAATTCAACGTATCAAAAACTAGAAGTAAATTGTCTCTGTCTTAGTAAAGCAATATCTGCAAAAGGACAAAATATCAGCACAAATAAACATTTAAGTTTATTGACTTGAAAGATATTACCGATTCGTGATCTTTTTCTTTAGTTTTGTGTTTCGGTCGAGCGGCCATCTTGGCGACATGTGGCGGTAGATTTAGGCGGGAAACGTGCCCTGCCATTTTAGATTATGTCGAAATGAATTGAGCGCTACTATTGGATGTGTTATTGAAGTAGATTTGCGATCGGAGGAACGAACTGATATTTCCTATTGTTATTAAAGTCGCCCCTGTGGACGTGCGCGGCGTCTTAACCACATTCGGGATCAACCGATACGGCGCCCTTATGGACCTATCGTTTAGCCTTCTTTATATTTTTCTTATGTAAATACAGTTTCATATCCGATGAGCTTTATTTATGTGGGAATCGTTTTAGCGAGATACGTCCCGATTTATTCCCATTGTTCAATTCTTGTGATGAATGTTTTTGTTAATAATGCGGATAAATTTCAGTAAACTATTTCAAATTTATTGTTTATTTTGCAATAGAATCCAATTTTATTTAACTTTAAAAAGAAAAGAGTACCTTCCCACCCATATCCCTGTATACATGCCATTTTTAACTGAAGCCATGCTTTTTTTTTCATCATGGCATTGGTGTTAGCAACTGCCACTAACCTGAAGCCATGTTAAGAATGAGACTAAATGTAATAACTTATATTTATGAAGTACCATACAAAAGATATTAAATTACGAAATGTCCAATGTGATTTTAGTATGCCAATTAGCAGGTCTATTACGTAATAGCCGAGGGATAAAAAAATTGAGTGGTATTTGTACAATCACTACAAAGTATGAAACAAAGTCGCTTCCTCTGTCCCTATGTCCCTTTGTATGCTTAAATCTTTAAAACTACTAAACGGATTTTGATACGGTTTTTGTAATAGATAAAGTGATTAAAGAGGAAGGTTTATATGTATATTTCATAACCGTTCGAAGCCTGAGTGGGCCTCTAGTCTTATATATAAAAATCAATTGCTGTGCGTTACTCTTGCTAAAACTCGAGAACAGTTGAACTGATTTGGTTAATTTTTGTTTTGAATTATTTGTGGAAGTCAAGGGAAGGTGTAAAAGATAAAAATAAGTGTGTGTACTCATGTACGCACGTAAGAAGTTATATTTCTTTGGCGTAACAATCCAAAAATACCAAATAAAAAGATTCGCAACTAACTTCAGGGTGTTGCTTTTTTCTGTCGGTAGCAACTAACTTCAGACTGTCACATTTATCTGTCATTGTGGGCGCGCATCGTAAAAATTCAGTCTCATCATTTTTCCCAATCGCGCCAGAAGAAGTATAACTTCAAAAAGGAAAATAAAGAAAAACAGCATTTTAAGTTTCCCTATACAAACAGAACGGGTGGAACGAAGTTCACCGGGACAGCTTGTAGGTAATTGATAATTCTTTAACATAGAAATCAATTGCGGTCTAGTAACTGAAGGGGGTTATAACTTATAAGATTTCCGCTTAACGAAACCTCTTTGAACTGCTGGTCTACACTGTAGTACCTACATAATTAAGAATTAAAATAAAATTGTGTATTTTTTGATATTTATAACGATTAAACTCAAAAGCGACGACCGATTTGAGAACTTCTGTCACCATTAGAATGTATTTAACTAGAAAAGATTAGCTACAAATTGTTTTTCATCACATGCGCTCCGTAATCTATAAACGATAAAACAAAAAAAATACATCAACATCTACAAAAAAAAACATAGTAGGTACCATATATTCATCTATTGTAGTTAGGGCATAATAACTATTTAATTACATATTGAAAAAGCATCTTTAAAGAAAGATGTTTTAGCCACACGTTAAGTATGTAAGTTTGTAGTAGGAATCAATTATTATTATTTACTTTTTTTTGTAATAGGAAAAACAATACTTTTTATATCAAAATTGTTAAAGGCAGTCAGGCGGAACAAAGTCCACCGGGTTGGGTGCTATTTTATATTTAAATATTTAAAACTTTAAAGATTTGATTGTTTGTTTGGATAGAATAGGCTATGAAATTAGGGACTAATTTGCACAATTCTTTTATCATTGGAACCCTTTTTTTTTCATGAGAAAATCCTCATGGATACCCACCACATTCGGGTTATGTTGGACTCTTACCAACTAAAACCCCACGGTGTCCACCCCTTCGCCAGGTACCGGGGCTGCGGCAACACTTTCGCACACATCCGCTGACCCGGCGGCGCTGGATCTACCAATCCCCTTCTGGCAGCCCCACTTAACAGGGGCCGCAATCCGTCGAAAGTGGTGCACGGAGACACATCGTGCACCATTTCGGGGTCCCAGTGGCGACAGGCACCCCGGTACCTGCCGCAACCCTATCTCGACCGGGCGGGCTAGATGGAAAACCCGCCCTCCTTCTCCGCTTACCGTGCTGCTGCCATCCCACGCGGGCCAAATGGCCTACCACCCTGTGTGCGCTCCTCGTGTCATCTCTTGGACAGAGAGGGGTACTGAGGAGCGCCCTCCCTGGTCCGAATTGGTTTCATCGGGGTCCCGGCTTGACCCCAGCTACTCTGCCTTCTGCCGCCACGACAAGGCTCGGACCCTTGGAATCCTACATTATCCTTGATGAACACCGTCTACATTATTATCTACCATATAAAAATAGAAATATGTCTACCCGTGCGAAGCCAGGATGGGCTGCTAGTCCTATCCTATTAATATTATAAAAGCGAAAGTTTGTTTGTTACTCCTTTACGTAAAAAGTTCTGTTCTTCATGAAATTTACTACACACATAAAGGGTAACTAAGATTAACACAGAAGGTTTTTATCAAGAAACAATATTCCTATGCGGACACAGACCACGCGGGCAACGCCGCGGGCAACAGCGAGTAGTTTTATAAAACAAACAAATTTTTATTGTTCTGAGACTGAAGTGTCGTCAAAGATCAAAGACGTGTGCCAAAGTAAAAAACATTTTCAAGAAGTTCGACAGATAAACAGTAGCTCCTACAAATTAAAATGTAAAGGATAAGCGGTAGCGGACTAGTTTCTACTGCATATCGCTATTTATACTTGATTCACACTGGGTATAATAATATTGATTTCTAGAAATTAATAAATAAATAAATATCCCTGGACAAGTTACACAAATTGAATCTAACCCCAAATAAGCAAATTATATGCTTGTGTTATGGGTGTTAGTCAACGATTCTAATACATAGAAATACTTAAATAGATACCAGAATAAATTTAATAAACACCCAGACCCGGAAATGCAGAGATCTAAATGTTTTCTATAAATGTTCATCGCACAAATGCCTGCCCCCGTCGGGAATCGAACCCGGGCCTCGCGGATGATCGGTGTAGTTAGGCGTGTACGCTAGCCACTCGACCAAAGAGGCGGTTAATAATTTAATGATAGATTGCTTCTTAAAATCCAAATCCAAAATCCTCTTAAAATAAATATAAAAGTTAAAGCATATGTAATTAAAAAATATTTTTTATAAATGTTAAAATATTTGTCACCAAAATATGGTAGAATATGTTGATATACTTAAATATTTTTATAACATCTCATTTACACACATATTCCGCAAACAAATAATTTTCTTTCTTTCAAATTATTCAGCCACTTATGATAAATTCCAAGTAAGAAAATTTTGTAAAAGCCTATGAATTGTCCCACACCCTGCGCTTGCGACGGTATCTTTTGAAGTAGTGAGAGTAGTTATGAAAATTAATAAAGCGACGTGTAATTGCTTCCGATAAGGCGGCTGCGCGGGAGCTCTGTTTTTTGTAGCGTCTTTAATGGTTTGAAGAGCTCTCTACATCATCTTGATCATTGATGTTTAATTAAAAAGACAGCAAATTATTCCATAGAGGTTTTATGTATTTGTTTTTTTATTGTTGTTGTTTATTTCTAACTGACCCGAAAAACGTTGTCTTCTCTTAACTAGGCCCGTTGCTTTCTTAAATTTTGTAGTGTTCTCTTAAACTTTACTTTCTGTCATACCCTGTTTGCCCCATGTTGGTCTAGGCTCCTTTACAAAATAGACCCTCTACCGTCCTGCCAGGCAGCTCATAACAGGCGAACGTAGGCTAAGCGTCACTAACAGGGTGACATCTGACTAGGTGGTAGAGTTTCGCAGCGACTCGCCCGGATTGGTACCACCATCTTACCTATTCCTGCCGCCATAATGTCAGCGCTTGACGTTGACGTGTTCCGGTTCGGAGGATAAGGTAGCCGGTAAACTTACTTTTGCTCGAGGCTTAACATCGCGGCTTCAGGTTGGCCACCACCATTACTACCTTTGGTGTATCTAGGAAATTTCCATCCGGAAATCCGTCTGCTTGTTTGCCTTCCAATAACATGAAAAAAATAAACCGTTATTATGACAGTGTAATTTTGTAATCCGAAGGTAGCTGATTGCCGTGCGAAAATGCCTAACATCCCCACCACTAGAAGGATGGCGACGTATAACACCAACGAATTCTAAAGACCGCGCTAGCCCTTATCCTGTCTTATCACAATAAAAAACGTCCAACTATTAATAAAAGAGTAGCACTTATTTTAACATACTTATTCATAAGAGTCAGGTGCGCCGAAACTTGTATTATCTAAATAGCTGCGCATGCGCCGGCAACTTTAAAGCTGCTCTTAGGTGTTTGTAGTACCATCCACCAATTGATTGCTGGCGCCACCACTAAGTTATTATATTTTTAGAGCCTCAAACTTTCAGACGTTTTAACGAGCACTTAAAAGAGTAAGTGAAAGTTAAATGTTTTATTTAATGCTGCTACTAACACAGGTCAACAAAGCCGAATCAAGGAGTACGTGTCCCCCCCTCCCCGCCAATACTTTTTTTTGCAGGGCGCTTGTGCGAATGTTCATATTGTCATGTTTTTGTACGATAGCGCAATGAATGAATATTGTAATAAATGATTGTACTTTCATACCGATAATTAAAGTAATTCGTGCAAAGTTATTCCCTAACCATTCCAAAATATTAAAAATTCAAAACGTTAATATTCAAGTTTTCACTTTTGCCGGCACTCCCGGAGTGCAACCCGTCGATTTTTTTTATGTGAGAATATGGAAAACTAATATTGATATAAGAGTGACTTATAGACACCAAATTCACGCCGCCTACAGACACCAAAGGTGGTAATGGTGCGCTGCTAACCTGAGGTCGAGATGTTAGGCCTCGAGCAAAAGTAAGTTTACCGGCTACCTTACAACCGGAACACGTCATGACGTAATGGCGGCAGAAATAGGTAAGGCGGTGGCCAGTCGCAGCGAAACTCTACCACCTAGTCAGGTGTCACGGTGTTAGTGACGATAAGCCTATGCTCGCCTTTTACGAGCTGCGTGGCAAGGAAGACAGATGGTCTATTCTGCAAAGGAGCCCGGACCAACACGGAGGAACCCTTTTTATGCTTAAATCTTTAAAACTACGATACGGATTTTGATACAGTTTTTTAATAGATAAAGTGATTGAAGAGGAAGGTTTATATGTATATTTTATAACTGGGGCGAGCCCCTAGTATACTTATAAAATTTAGCGTGCATTTGGACGGGTCGGGCATTAATCCACTTAGATCGCTTACATACATTTTGTTTGGAGCAAAGGAGCGGATCCTACCGCAGCGGATATTTCCCGGCACCCAGTGCGTAGTCCCCGATGCACCCTACGGTCACAAAAGAGGAAAGTGATAGTGATATTATTCATATGAATTGTAAAGTTGAAATTTTAACGCAAATTTTTTGTATAACAACTACTAGAGCCGCCACTTTCCATACTTAACGATTTTGAGGTCAAGTGGTTACTCTTCTTTTGTACTGCTCTTTAGTACTGAAGAGGTAGGCAGAGGCACAACCAGAGCACCCACGACTAGTTGAAGACACCAAATCCCAAAATGCTTAATTAGACTATTGGAAATAGCACATTTTATTTGTGTTGTCCGACCTGGGAATCGAACCCAGGACCTCATTAGTCCAACACCTGGACCGCTAGACCACATATGTGATTAAATTAAATATAAAAACCATAAAACAAAAATGTTAATTAACCCTGTACAAACCGTCTAATGTAATTAGCTAAAAACATTTTCGATCGCGTCAGCTTTGAAAAACTAGATCATAGATACTACAACTTTAATTAACACACCTAGATCTAGAAATGCAGACATCTAAATTTTCATCACACAAATGTCTGACCCTTTCAGGAATCAAAGGAAGGAAGGTCAAGAGCGCTAAGCGTGTAATCTCTCCTAATTCTTCATACGACGAGGCGGTCAAAGATAACAGATGACGATACGGTGTGTAAATTCCCAAAAAACTCGTGTAAAAAATAAAAAATATAAAGTGATTAGCTATCATCTTTACATACAGACTTTGCAGTACCATGAGTAGAAGCGCCTTTTCAGAAATAAAAACACTCTTTTCTTCAAAATTGCTAAATTGTTTCCGTTTAGAAATAACAAATATTACCGTTGGCATTGGTGTTTATATATATAAGTTATTGGTAACTTTTTACTACAAAGGTGTTGTTCGAGGTAAGAAATGATTAGCATTAATAATATTAGCTTTCGGCTAGTCTCAGATGTTGATATTTTTTTATTACATTGGAAGGCAAACAAGCAAACGGATTTCTTGAAGGTAAGAAATTCACGCCGCGTAGAAGCACCAAAGGTGGTAATGGTGCGTTGCCGACCAGAGGTCGGAATGTTAGGCCTCGAGCAAAAGTAAGTTTACCTACCTTTTCGTCCGAACCGGAAAACGTTAACGGCAAGCGCTGACGTTATGGCGGTAGGAATAGGTAAGGCGGTTGTACCAATCCGGGCTAGTCGCTAAACTATAATATTTTTTATGCTAAAATAAACAAAACTATAAAAACTACAATAAATAAATAAATAAATATCTCTGGACAAGTTACACCAATTGAATCTAACCCCAAAAAGTAAGCAAATTATATGCTTGTGTTATGGGTGTTAGTCAACGATTCTAATACATAGAAATAATTAAATATATACTAGAATAAATTTAATTATAATATAAATAAATATAAAATTGAATCCGCAAATCTAGTACTAAACCTCACTGTCACAACACACATACTTCTAACGCGAATCAAAACGCCAATCTTATTCAGGGAAGTCATTACCAATTCATTTATGTTTTAAACTCGACCCATCTCAAACTGTATAAAGTTAAAAGAACCTATCAATAAAAGTGAGTTTAATCTGTTTCGAAATAAAACACTTTGTTATTAAGTTGACAAGCAACCGTAAAAATGTTCTTTTAAAATGTAAAATAAACAGATCAATCATGTTAAAGCGATCCCACCGGGGTCGATCCCCGAAAAGAAGCCTACGTAAGCATCTATTACAAAGCACAGATGTTACCACAAGACCGATTGAATACATTGTCTCTTTCACACTACAGGGAAACACATTTGTAAGACAAGGATAAAAGAGAAGTGATACTTTTATTCTTTTTTCAAAATAAGAATTGTTCTACATTTGAAAGTGATTGACACACGGTCGCTTGCGGCGCCCCCTGACGCGCGGTATTAAGCGTTTCACAAGCCCCACCAGAATTATCATTTTATAATTTATTATACTAATTACGAGAGGTCTGTTTGTAAAAAAGGTCATTTTTATCCTAAGGCTTTGCGGACATGTTACGTGTTACTTTTCGGAAAATAAATCTAGGAAAGCGGATCAATCAAGCTGTCGGAAAGACGGGAAGTCCCCGTTTCACATTATTATGTAGATCTGTGATTATAATGTTTTTTTTAAATAATGAATTCACGGTATGTAGGCGTAACGGAATTAATTCTGTCGCATATTTTAACGATTTAGTTTTTTTTTTTGTTATTTATATAGAGTTCATCTACCGTAGATGTAGAAGCCACTAAACAAGTTAGAGCAAATTGAAGATTTATCCGACGTATCTTATTATTACATATATGTGTAGTATTTTAAGAATTGTATAAATGATAGACTTTTTTGAGGTCACCTTTACGGTCAAGGTGTTTTATCGACAAGTTACCGCGCGATTTAATGGATAATTCGTCAGAGCTCTATGAAAATATTTATTTTTGAGACATATTACTGTTAATTAAGTAGAAAGATAGAATTGCAACAATCTTTAACAATTACAAAAAAAATTGTGGATGTACGTTCAGTTAAAAAAGTATGGGCAATAGATTTGGTTATGATTCCAAATTCAAATTTTAGTTTTTATCAGGCATGGTAAGGGCTCAGTTAGTATCAGTACCTATTATCACAAAATATGGACAGTTATATACAGAGACCTTACCACGTCAGACTACACCGTCGCCGCCGACGAAGACCTCTCTTGCCGCCAATACTCCTCCATCAAGTCCACCCAGTAACAAGAACGCAGCACCAAATCGAGGTATGGTCTCCCGGGAGACAGCCCTTGTTTCTGGCGTTGTAGGTAACAGTCCAATCCATTTAGATAATGATGTCTCGGGCTGAGCACTGCTCGGCCTACAAATCTCGGTGAAGTTGTAAAAACCGCGAGGTTACCAACAAATTAGTCATTAAAAAAATACCTTACCACGAGTTTACGGCTTGTCAAGTTTAGTATACTCGATACCGTCCCTTCAAATTATTTATATGAAAACTTGGAACAGCGCCTCTATTGGTAACTAAGAGAAACACACTTTTAGAACAAATGTGTCATAGATTTCGACACGTAACTTACCGAACGTAATATTTTAAACCAACTTATGGTAAAGGCTCAGAAGTTAATCTAAATACAATTTGCGCTTGAACAACTCACACATAGACACCTCTGACGGACTCAATATTTTGAACCAATGTAGACCACGACGAGTGCGAGTGACATCCGCTTGAGATAAACCTAACTTTTTTTATGCAAAAATGGAATAACAAAAAATTACACGTGTACATATCTTCAATTTATTTCCATTGCTGCTGAGAAGAATTACACGTGTACATATCTTCAGTTTGCTTCCATTGCTGCTGAGGGAAGATGAGAAATCTGAGTTTCCCTTGCGTTGTAGGCAGAGAATATTGAATACTAAATGTCACTATTCCCGCAGAACCGCGTTTCTTGCTCCGTGTTCCCTCTTTTCTCCTCTCTCTCTTTTCCCTTTTCTTTTATTAACCAACTCCAAAAAAGGAGGAGTTCAGTCCTTCGTCAGCATGTTTTTTTTTGTATGTTTGTTACGCGATTACTCGGCCAATATTAAATCGATTTTGATGTTTTTTTGAAAAATAGGTCAATTTTATCATCATCCGGCTCAGGATTTTTGGGCTTTAATTATAATGCATACGTTTTTTGCTTAAATTGACGACCTCATAAATGATGGTAAAATAAAACTCAAAAATTGGTAGTAGGATTGGTAGTCTTCCCAGTGTTGGTACGGGCTTCTTTGCAGAATAGACCATTTGTCTTCCTGCCAGGCAGCTCGTAAAAGGCGAGCATAGGCTTACCGTTACTAATACCGTGACATCTGACTAGGTGGTAGAGTTTCGCATCGACTTGCCTGGATTGGTACCACCGCCCTAACTATTCCTGCCGCCATAACGTCCAACGCCTGCCACTGACATATTCCGGGTTGGAGGATAAGGTAGCCCGTAAACTTACTTTTACTAGAGGCCTAACATCCCGGTCTCAGGTTGGCAACGCACCATTACCACCTTTGGTGTCTCTAGGCGGCGTGAATTTCTTACCATCAGGAAATCTGTCTACTTGTTTACCTTCCATTATCATAAATTAAAATACAAATAAATAAAAATAATGTTGATAAACTTTTTGTGGGACCATTCCGGAAACATCAGCTGTCTTTCAAAAAAAGAATTACCAAGTCGCGACGTGACGATGAAATAGTTAGAGTAGTTTTACTGCACTTATTTATTATATGTTAAACTAGCGGCCCGCCCCGGCTTCGCACGGGAAGAAAATATACATATAAACCTTCCTCTTCAATTACTTATTACAGGTTACAGGAGAGTCTATTTTGCCATTTCAACTTCTGACTCGCAAGGATTGCGGAGGGCTATACTTAAACGCACTTTAAAATTACATGTAATAATCAATATTTTTTTTATAAATAGTTATGTAATTTATTCCGTTTTTTAAATATTAATAAACATAATTAATTTCTTTTAATATTAAAATATTTGCATCCTACAATGTGATTAGTATTCTAAACTGTCACTGCGTCTCAATACTCATAAATAATTTTACTTCAATTTCGTTTTGAAAATGAAAAGAAAATTAAATTTGTTTAGTTGCGAAATATGTGTGTTAACGAGATGTTACCCAAATAATTAAGTATATCAACATATTCTACCAAATTATGGTGTGCAAATATTTTAATATTTATAAAAAATAGTATTTAATTACATATTATTTAACTTTTAACCCAATTCTTTATATCATTAAAACATATTAGTAATTATTAGTTTATATTTCTGTTTATCGTCCTGGTTCATTCTAAATACTACCCGAACAACAAGATACGAGTGTCATTAATGTTTTTGTGCCTAAGCAAAATATGTTAACCCTCAACTTGTACAGTTATCTAAACTACTGTCCAAAATAATTTTTAATTTCATAAATTAGCAAAAATAAAAGTAATAAATTAAAATGAGCTTGAATATTAGTGTTCAACAACAATCTCCTTAAGTATAAAATACTCTTTAAGGGTTCATTCGTTATTAATTTCAAAGGTTGGAAGTAGGGTCCAGCCATTTTCATGTTAACAGGATATGATGTGGTCGGCGAGCACTTTAAATCAGGCCAAATTACCCTGTATGATGGAATTTATGAGAGCCGATGCTCGTAAACTTACGTATAGTATTATTTTCAACCGACATTTTTTTATGATACTGGAAGGCAAACAAGCAGACGGACTTCCTGATGGTAAGAAATTCACGCCGCCTAGAAACAACAAAGGTGGTAATGGTGCGTTGCCAACCTGAGGCCGGGATGTTAGGACTTGAGCAAACGTAAGTTTATCGGCTACCTTACCCTCCAAACCGGAACACGTCTTGACGTGGCGGCAGGAATAGGTAAGGCGGTGGTACCAATCCGGATGAGTCCTTTCGAAACTCTACCACTTAGCTATTGTACAGTGTACACAAATAAAAATGTTGAGTACAAGACCTATTCCTACCGCCATAACGTCAGTGCTTGCAGTGTACGTGTTCCAGTTTGGAAGGTAAGATAGCTGGTACTTACTTTTTACTCGAGACTTAACATTCCGGCCTCAGGTTGGCAACGCACCATTACTTTTAGTGTCTCTAGGCGGCGTGAATTTCTTACCATCAGGAAATACGTCTGCTTGTTTGCCTTCCAATATCGTAAAAAAAAAGTTAAAATAAATACAACGTAAAACTGATATATTGTCAAAACAATACAACCAATTTCAAAGATCAGAGTAATAGCAAGCGATAAACCCATAACACTGTTTGTTATGGGCTGGGATAATTGAAACCGCCAGTACGACGTGAGAAGACTGGCCATGTTCTAATCCCTGGACCTGGCACATCCTTCCTTAATTGGAGATTTCACGAGATATCTCCGATCTCCCAATATATTGTAAATCCGTTTAGAAATGTATTGTTTCACTGTACTAAACAAACGTTTAATTAAACCTTCTCGTCTCTGTGGTCTAGTGGTCTTGCGTCAGACTTGAATTCATAGGGTCCCGTGTTCCACCCCCGGGTTGGGTTACAAAAAAAATGTTTTTTGCAGTTAGCTAATAAAATAACATTGTATTGGATTGGATGTTGGGTTGGCGATAGGTTTACCACCTATCAAATTTAGTGTCTTCGGCTAGTCGTGTGAGTCCTGGTTGTACCGCTGCCTACCTTTTCGGAGACATTGGCATGAAGATACTATTTACAAATAAATCTTCACTTGTTATATTTCTTCAGTATAAAAGTGTGTGTACATATTAATGGCTTTCCAGTTGTTTAGAAATCAAAATTTCACCCTTCAGATGAAGCTGCTCTCGTGTCACCTAATAAAAAGGTACAAAGTTCGCCGGGTCGGCAAATAAATCTATATAATTTTAAAAATCTCACAATTTGTGTTCAAGATAAACCACAAAAAAAGGAAACATACTTTGATAAAATTTGGTAACTATATCTAGTTCAGTCCAACATTTATGTTGAACATTTGTCTATCTTTTAAGATAGATTATTACTTAATATTTTATAGGATTCTCGCGACAGAACTAAATCATATACCTATCACTTTAATATGTGATTCAATTTGCAAAAACTTGCACATTAGGTTGATACCCCGGCCGCGACGAACCTATTACCTGTTATCTCTTACTATCAGTAGAGCCGTGTTTTTTTTTTCCAATTCCAATTCAAATTCCAAAAAAACAACGTACTGCACACCGGGAGTGCCATTAGAAGTTAAAACTTAGGGAATAAAAAAAAGGAAGTAATTTTGCACGAATTCCTTAATATCAATATAAAAGTACTGTATTTAATAGTAATGTGTAAAAATGGTAATAAACAAAAACCTAGAATTAAAACATGAGAACATTATTATGAAAGAAGTGATTTACACAATTTTTTTGAGTATAGAATTAGATAATGAATGTTCTTGAAAATAACACTTTAACGTTTATCTCCTATGGAGCGCCGCGCCGGCGGTCTGCTCTCCCTCCGTCTTACGAATTTTGGATCAGGTAATTTGTCCTAAAGCGCATTGTCAACCCTCCGAAAGGCCAACCCGGGAATATATCAACAAATCAGAGGTAGCAGTGAAGTTTCAAAAAAAGCTTATTTATTTTATAACTATTAATCGATCGACGCCAAAGGGAAGATATTTAAATGTACGAGTATTTGATTTTGTTCATTTATGAAAGTGGGTTTTGTTTCAGAAAAAAACCGAAGATATTATCACGACTCGGGAGCTCGGGATGTTAACAGCAGAGACCAGAGTCTCCCGGATATTCCGGGAGGGTACTCTACTCTTGTCCTTACCCGATTTTAAAATTTTTTCTCAACACCCCGCCGTCTTACGAATTTTCGATCAGTTGGTTTACTCTTGAATCTTGATATCATGCGAATTCGAATCATATATATCATTATAGGTAGGTACTATAGAACACAGTATTAGCGAATTATTAACATTTAGTTACAAATAATGAAACAAATCAGAGAAAATATTTTTTTGTTTACTATTTACTAAAATTTGATTATTCGCCAGTATTATGTTCAAAAGTAAATAAAATGACATACTCGATTCCAGATTCCAATATTGAATGAATATAGGATCAAGAGCAGCGTCAGGACACGTGAACTATAGGGTTTAAATAAACGCGAGTTTAAAATTGTTGCTGTACAGCGCAGTTAAAGAAGTTTTCACTTTAAAAACATTTTCACAACCTTCTTCACGAATGAATTTACAGGATATAATCTTCAGTTAGAGTATAGTTAATCGAATCAGAGGTTATCAACGTCAAAGCCCATTCCTTTAATTCAGCCCGTTGAGACCAACCGAGCATGGGAATTTACAACCTCCTCACCAAATACGCAGACAAACGCTCGTCGACTGTTAAACTTGGGAAGTTAATGTATTGTAAAATTGTGTCGTATAAAAAGGTGGATTTGAGTGGCAGTTACGGCATTCGCAAGTGAGAGATTATGGCAACATTATACGTGTATGTAAGTATTATATGGTATCTGTAACAAAAATGCTCATACAAGCTAATCTATGATTTCTTTAAATGAATGTGAATGAAGTCAGAGACCTTTCTGACTTCATGCTCATTAATTACAATTTTCATACAAACACGCTGGTTTCGACGACTCTTGACACTATCCTCGGAGAATATCCCAACGATTTGAACCTTGAAAATATCCTTGTAACTAGTAAAAGTTAGTAATAAAGTATATCTAACATGATTAATTTAATTGCAGAAATTTTGATTGCTGAGGAGTTTGTTTCGCCGTTTCTTCGCGTGGTTAGATTTAACGGTGGTAGGAAAAGGCAGATTGGTTATAGTCCTGGTTACCGGGGAGTTTGTTATGCGGTTTCTTCTCCTGTCTGGCTAGATTTGAAAACGGTGGTAGTTTACGGTAAATACCGCTAACTTTATTTACATTTTAAAAAAATGTGTGTATTAATCGTGTAATGAATACAAATGCAATGCTGTAAATAGTAATTAAATAATTAATTTTATGAATACTTATTAAAATATTCCCACACCACAAGTTGGTAGAATATGTTGGAATTTATATACATATATGAAAGTAATTGCTGTTCGTTAGTCTCGCACAAACTCGAGAACAGCTGGACCAATTAGTCTAATTTTGGTTTTGAAATATTTGCTTAGGAACGGTTTAAAAAATAAGAAAAAGGGAAACTAGGAAAAACTACATTTAAATTTTTCCCATACAAACTGAACGGGTGGAATGAAGTTCGCCGGACAGCTAGTGTTAAATAATTAATTTTATGAGAACTTATTAAAATGTTTGCTCACCACAAGTTGTTAGAATACGTTGGAATGCCTAAATAATTTTGTAACATCTGTTTAATACTCATATTCTGCAAATACTCCCGGTTGCAATATCTTTCCCCGTGTTGGTCCGAGCTCCTTTGCAGAAGGGCGAGCATAGGCTTATCATCACTAACACCGTGACATCTGACTAGGTGGTAGAGTTTCGCAGCGACTCACCCGGATTGGTACCACCGCCTGCCGCCATAACGTCTAGGCGTGTTCCGGTTCGGAGGGTAAAGTAGCCGGTAAACTAATTTTTGCTTGAGGCCTAACATCCTGGCCTTAGGTTGGCAACGCACCATTACCACCTTTGCTTTCTCTAGGCGCCGTGAATTTCTTACCGTCAGGAAATCCGTCTGCTTGTTTGCGTTCCAATATAATAAAAAAAAACATTTCATTTCATTTCAAAGTTTTGTGTGAAGAATCTGTTCAAATCCAACCCGTGGCATAGTTGTTAGTGTGTTTATGTAGACGTATAGAAGCGTCAAGATAAGTGAAAGAGGGATTTGATGTGTATTTCGACGAGTTTCCCCATTCCTCGTGATCCGGTAATCCACATTGCAATTGAAACAGCTCCTGAGCCTAAAACAACCGGGGCTTAACGCTTCAAGCGCCAAACTTGATATCCGTTTCCTAACTTGTAATTCGAGATTTAGGCGCTGAAATGCGAATTTTCAACAATGTATCTCTTATTTTTAACTCCGACGGAAAAAGGGTGTTGTATTTGTAAGTGTAACGTATCTGTGTGTCGATATGTGTGTGTGTGTGTGTGTGTGAGTGTGTGTGTGGCATCATAACTTTTAAACGGATGGACTGATTTCAATGCGGGTTTTTGATTTGAATGCTGATGCGATCGTGATGATTTATAGCTACATCACGGGCTTAGGTGGGGGATAATGAGCATTTAGTACCTTCTACCTCTGTGGTCTGGCTGCCCGGTATTGGATTTGACTTTTGAGATCCTGGAAAAATTCATTTTTTTCAATTTTCTTATAAAAACAATGTTGCCTGGGATTGGATATGTGTCTGATTATAAATGTAATTTAACAGTTCAAAAATCAAAAAATAATTAGTCAGAGGTATAACCCATGACTAGCCGAAAACACTAAGTCCCACAATGTGATAGGTGGCAAGCCTATCGCCAAACGGGCACACATCCAATCCCGGGAAACTTTACTTTTAATAGAAAATTTAAAATACCCATTTTCTAGTTTTTTAGTTGCCCGACGCGGGGATCGAACCCGGGACCTCAAGAAGTCAAATCCGACGCCGGACCGCTAGACCACAGAGGTGATTTATGTATTTAGGTATAAATAGACATCAGAACCAAAATATAAAATCAGTTTCACTTTTTCATTGTAAAGCTTTAGAAATATATTCAAAAGCACGTGCTATCTTGAAATCTATAATGGACCGACGAGTTTTTTTTTCTTTCTTGCTTTAGGTTTTGGCATTCACGACAGTATTTGCCATTAGTCAAGTAAATATTTGTATCATTATTCATAATCTATATAATAATTATATTAATTATATTTAGTCTGAAGTCGTCAATAAGTCATGTCAGGGTCTTGGGTAAAGTGGTGGCCTCATTACTCAAGCTCATATAACGCGATTTGGCGACAAAGAGGAAATACACGATACGCTAATTTGCTAATGATTATTTCATTTGTGCATTTTCAATTAACAAATTTGTACAAAATTGACTAATTTCACTCAATATATACAAGAAATTCAATAATCATAAACATCGACTATCTTTTCACTCGATGGCGCCAAAGCTCGGGTAAAGGGTTAGTTATTAAACAAGAGATTGTGTGGGGTAGTGATGTCACAAAGGCTGTCCTGTGTCCACTCCCCAAGACTACGTGGTCACAAACGTAATCCTTATTTATGGTAAGACGCTGAGCGACGCCTCTGTTGTACTATTTGTCAGGCCCTAGTGGCTTGCGACGGTATCAATCTCGACTTAGGCTTAAATTGATATACCACAAAATATATGTACCAAGCTTAAACACAAAAACGTCTAAGACGTAATATAGTCTGTGTATTACTCCTTTTTTGTTTTTGGTATTGGCGTTAGCATCTGTGGCCAATCTCGGCCAACGTCATTGTTATAAGAAAATAAGAAAAACGCACTTTAATTTTTTGCCGCCCGATTAGGAGATCGAACTGGGAAACTCAAGTAGTCAGTTCAGTAACCAGACCGCTAGGCCACAGAGGCGTATTAAGAGATTTCTTTTAATTCAGTAAAAACTGGTGAAAGCACATTCGAATTGACAGCGACGATTGAAACTTATTTTTTCGTCAAAATAATGACAGTTGAAATAGTTAAATGACTTTTATCATACAGACCAAAACAAAGGCATTTAAAGTTGTCAAATCTAACATTACAGTACATCTACAGTATTTATACAGAAATTGACCATTAGAAATGAAACCCGTAACGATAAAATGGTAATACAATACACATGATACAATTCCGCAGTCAATCTGCCCTTTCCAACAATAGCAACCACCAGTGTTGACCGTTAATAAAGCCATAAAGTGGCCAATAAAAGCAAATCATTCCCAACACTAAACCTCCAATTGTGCGGAGATCGTTGATTATACTCGCACTCATCTTTCATTATTAGATCTCTATTTTGGCAGGACTGGGCGGGTGTGATTTTGTAACAGGGTTGGTCATTATTTGTTGAATTTTTTTCACTGGCCACACTGACCGCAGCCCCTATGGTGTCGAGATAAAATCGTAAATTATAACCCAATTCTACCGTTAAAACTTGACAGATGAAAAGGTTGGTATGAGTATACATGTCATGTCGTAACTTCTAATGAAATAGGGGCACTTCAACTCTTGACCGTTTTGTTGTTTGGTCATTTTTGTAACAATATTTATATGAAAACTAATTTATAGCTGAAGAGTTGTTTTTGTTTTTTTTATTTGGTCTGAGCTAGGGATGTAAGAACTTATGCCCGAATGTTTTAAATAATATCAAGGAGGTATTTAGTTAATATGTTATAAATAGTATCATCATGCCCATAAATAAGTAGATACACAACCAGTGCAGCCACATCTAGCTGAAGACACTAAGTTTTACAATGTGATAGGTAGCAAGCTCGCCAGCCGGGCACATATTAAATCCCAGCCAACGTTATTTTTATTAGAAAATTGAAAATACACATTTTCTAGTTTTTTTAATTTGCCCGACCTAGGGATCGAACCCAGGAACACAAGGAGTCAATTTCGACCATAGAGGCGACGACACTAGATGGCAGAGTAGTGCTATAACTTCTTCTAAATTGTGTAAGATAACCTCTACGTTTAAATCATTCTCTTAATTCCGTATTTTTAGTTATTTTGTCCCTTTATACTGTGTTGTTATGTCCGTAATTTATAAACTAAAACTTATTATATTTCCAGATTCACATTTTGACATTCACACTTCTCCCACGGGAACTAGCTTATTGACCGGGATAAAAAGTATTTTATAACCTTCCTGCGAACATAAAGTAACTACTTTACAAATTTTATTATAATCGATTCAGCGAATTCGGTGGTAATCGTGGTCATGGTTATCATCGACTGAGGAAAGTTAGTATGATATCTAGTTTATTTCTGAGGTTGCTTTGTTCCTAAGGAAAAAAGGTCTAGACCAGCGGTCGGCAACCCGCGGCCCGCGGGCCGCATGCGGCCCGTCGACGTCTTACTTGCGGCCCTAGAATGTCCGCCTATTTTAATTTTTTCTATGGGACATGGCCAATTATACGTAGGTATATTTGGCTTTTAGGGTAAAAATTACAAATGTGGCCCACCTTATTAGTTTATTTTGCTGCCCTGTGGTCCTTACCTACCAAAAGGTTGCCGACCGCTGGTCTAGACTAACGAGCGGAAAACAAAATGATCCTATATGAGTTCTGTTTTTTCCTTTTGAGGTATAATAATGAACAGTAAAGAGGAGCCGAGACGTAAGCAAGTGACAACTTCCGGATAAAGGTTTCTTTCAGACACAGCTTTCATATTCTTTATTTTATGTTAGTAAGCATCTTTACGCCCATATCCCCGAAGAGGTAGGCAGAGGCGCAACCAGGGCACCCACGACTAGCCGAAGACACTAAGTCCCACAACGTGATAGGTGGCAAGCCTATCGCCAATCGGGCACATATCCAATCCCGGACAACATTTTTTTTTATTAGAAAATTGGAAAACCCAAGTTTTCTTTTTGTTGCCCGACCCGGGATTCGAACCCGGGACCTTAAGCAGTCAAGTCCAACAACTGAACCGCTAGACCACAGAGGCGATTTTATGTTAGTATTATTAAAGAATTAGAATAACTAAACCGATTATTTCCACTGACCATTATAAGGCACTTGTGATGCGTCTATATAATACTTATTAAAATCTCTCATACTGAAACATCGCCACATAATAAGAAAATCCGGCGAAAGACACTCCGAGAGCTTGTATTTTATCCCCATTTTTTAAATATATTTATACAGTAATTAAAGTATTCATACATTTTATTCATTAGCAACTAGCCGAGCCTGCAAACTTCGTATCACTTGACATTAACAACTACCAACAGACAGTTTGGATCAAAACAATGTTTTTCTCAGATAACGTGCAATTTTCCAGGGTTTTAAGAACCTTCTACTGACTTTTGTTCCATCAGTTTAGGCCTGATGCGATGACCACGCTAAATTAGGATTTCAGAGCTGTAGGGTTACTCTTGAATCTCGATTAATGCAATATTGGAAATTGGAATCGGATCTGTCACTTTAGGTACTCTTCAATACAATACTAGCGAATTATTAAAGTTTAATTAATAATAAAGTATAAACAATAGATGATTTTATCCGATTCATTGAATTTTGTTGTAACTAAATGTTAATCATCCTTTATTACTGTGTTCCAGAGTGCCTAAAATGACAAATTCGATTCAAATTTCCAATTTCCATGAAATCCTGTTTGGAGAGTAACCCTACTGATCTGGCGTACTTCGTATCGCTTGACTATAACGGCTACTAAAAGTTTGTTTAGATAAAAATCAAATATTATTTTTCCCACTTTCCCAGTATTTTTCCCAGTTTTTCTCTTTGTATGTTCCTTCTCCTGACAATAGACAATACTACAAAAAAATAATTAGCAAAATGGCATGAGGAGCAATTGATCCCAAACCCTCTTATCTATTAAATATTCAGCAACGGTCTAATAACCTTTTTCATATGATTTAATTTATCGCCTCTGTGGTCTAGCGGTTCGGCGTCGGGATTGAATTCTTGAGGTCCCGGGTTTGATGCCCACGTCGAGCAAGAAAAATGGAAAATGCATATTTTCAATTTTATAAAAAAATAACGTTGCCCGGGATTGGATTTGTGCCCTGTTGGCGATAAGGTTGTCACTTATCACATTGTAAAGCTTAGTATCTTCGGATAATCGTGGGTGCTCTGGTTGTGCCCATGCCTACTCCTTCGGGGATAAAGACGTAAAGATACTTTTTCATATAATTTAAATTTGACACAAATAAATGCAAAACAACATGTTGAAATTGCCCTCCTGCTGCTGAAGTCTATCATTGCGCTC
>NJDC01002344.1:5117-42283 GCA_002245475.1 Calephelis virginiensis
TGACATCCATAATGCCTTTAGCTTTCGGACTTTTTACCAAAAAATGAGGTCATCCTTTTTAGGGACAAACTTATGACTCACAGCATGGCCAAGCCCAGTTTAGTATCTGTACCTACCTGGGATCTGTTTTCCTTCCTTATATCTGATATTACACAGCAAGCCATCTTCGTCTCAATTTTTAGAAAGGAAGACTTAAATGACTAATTAAAAAGGTTTTTACTAAATCTGGTACAGTTCTTGCAACTCACGAAGGCAAGTGTCATTTGAGTATTAGAGTAGCAGCCGTTATGAATGGCCATATCTGGCGCGGGATGTTTATGTCAGCCGGAGCGTCCGCGGAAGCCATGTGCACAATTATCAGACGCGGTTGTATTATATGTCTGCCTCTTAACACAAGTATATAATTTATACCTTACTTGGTTACTTTTGGGGTTACATTCAATTTGTGTAACTTAGGATATTTATTTACTTTTTTATTGAATTAACATGTTTAGATACATAACTTTTTGCGTGATATGCGTTGACCACAAGTAATTAGTAAAGACAACTCGCCTTCGTGTGTTGCAAGAACGTAACTTGATGTTAACTTAGATTTGCTTATTAACGCTCAAGTCTATAACTATTAACTAAAAAAAGCTCAAACTATCAACTGTCAACATTCAATGGGAGCAAAAATGGGAGTTTTGGCGCCATCGAGAAAAGATGGTCGAAATTTTTTCATAATTATTGAATTTCCACCACCTTACCCAAGACCCTGACATGGCTTTTTGACTTACGACTTATGACTAATTTTAATTAAATTTTGATTTTAGTAAATTTAATGCAAATAATTTCTACTTGACTAATGACAAAATGCTTACGAGAATGCCAAAACCTAAAGAAAAAAAAACATTCAATGTAATTCAGTGCTGCCAGAAATTTACTTTTGTAACATGTTACATTACTTTTAAGATAACACAAGATCTTCAAGTAACACAACTCCAAATGCTATTTTTAGGATAAATTAAAAAATTTAAACAATTTCCAACAATCAAATATTATTTTCCAATAAAAAAACAGGTATTATGTTACCATGTTGGTGCAATTGGTTTAATGACCTTCAGAATAAATAATAGTAATATAGCACAGAAAACAAATAAGTTTTTTATGACATATATTAACAAAAAAAGTCTGCAGAGGTCTGTAGTCTATACGTAGATCAATTTTTTCCTTGATCATTAATAGATCGAGTGAGCCGGATGGCATCCAATCTATCAATCTATCAAATCAATTTTAAAAGTATATTTTCCGGCTCTCATTCTAATAAGTCGTTGTGTAAAATTCATGGAAGACAGTTTTAATATGCCTTATATGAAAAAAAACTGGCAGCTCGAATCCATCAAACTACCCATCCCACAATATTAGCTTCCGAAGATCCCTGTTCACCAAAATTATGGAATTTATAATTAACTGTCACCTCTTTGGGTACCTAGAGGAGCAACAGCTACCAATATTTTGATAAGTGATCGATGATACGGATTTTATAGCGGTTGCTCAGCTGGTGGTGATCTTTTGACAAATTGTCGAGACAAAGGGAAGACATCGGAAACTGGTTTCGGCATAACGTACGCCGTTGATCGTGTGCCCTATCGAAGCTTCCTTCATATGGATTTCCCGAGGAATCGTGCAATTGGATAACTAGTACTTTGCAGAGTGGACCATTATAGTCATATTCAATATCAATTGCTTCGAGTCCCAGCATCTCAATCCTAGTGTTAGCCGAGGCTTTATTATTTATCCTACTATATTTCTTCTGTATGTACAGGGTTTTCTCAAATTAGGTTATGATGCTTCAACTGTTTTTTCACTGTTTTTGTCACTTCATCGTTGGGTCATTCGTTGACCCCATGCGATGAAGCTTCTAATTGTTGTCCTACTATTAATAATGTAGTGTGTGACCAATAAAGTGAAGGTAGGAACTCACAGATTAGACCTGTTAGCTTGTGGGATAATCAATACGTAAAACTATTTTATGCTAAATTGTTAGAAAATCGTTTACATTTTGTTTTATTGAAATCGTGATTGGTTTAAAAGCCTAAGATCTAAGTCCAGTAAGTATTTTATTATTTGTTTAGTATGTATTAAAAAGTTTTTAATGAAAAGGCTGTTCCTAAGTAATAAAAAAAATATTGTAACACAGTTTGAATAAAAAAACACTTTTTACCTACATTTGTGCGGGCAATTTGCTAGGCCATATTTAATAAATAAGGCTAAAATAGCATCTAGAAACTTGATGTAATGAGTAAACTTGTAACTCTACAAAGCGCGAATTCAGCCACATGTAAAGGACTGTTTTCATCTCTGGACAAGAGCTCCAGTCTATTAGCTCCTTTCTTCTGACCGCATCCAAGGTAAAACGTCTCGAGTCGTCCAACGACCGGTCATGTACCGATCGACTTGAATATTTTCATTGCATTACTTAGTGTTTTATGCCGCATATTTTAAGGGGTATGCTACGAGGAACTATTACTTTTTATGCATGGATATCCTCTGCCAAGTGATTTCGAAGATATATTTTTTACCTTGTACAAAGCAATGCCTTTTAACAACCAGTTACCAATGGTGCGTGGTATCTTTAAACTGATTCGACTTAGAAGTAACAAAAGAGTATTCATTTCTGAAAGGTTAGCGACACACAACAGTAATAAAAATAGAATATTTAATAGCTTTTATGGAAGGAAATACCATATTCAATATTTACTATATTATTTATTATTATTTTTTACTATTACTATCATTTTCTACATAAAACATTGTATTTTTACTTTTAAAGCTGTGCCTTATTATTCACAATGACTATTGACTATCCACCACTGGCAACACTGACAGGAAATTGTCAGAGTTGAAAGTTGGCCGTGAAGTTGATTTCTCACTTGTAAATACGCAGGGTGTATTTGTAAAAATCTAAAAAATGGCGAAAAGAATCGCTCAGAGCTCGATTAACTGGTCTGCTTTGGCAGAAAGAGTACCAGCTGAGCAAAAATCACATTTGGCCGCTTTCAAAATCAAGTCCGATGGATATCTGCGAAGGTTAGTTTTTGACGTCGATGTTACATAATTTTTTCACAATTCCAAACTTCGGGATACTTGCAATGTATTCATCTGAAATGCGATCCTTTTTTTAAAAAAACATTACGATACTTACACCCAATGATGCGCTGGTGAAATGCAAAAATGTATGGCTCACGGTGCTTCATTCATACTTTTCATTGATCTTTCTAACGCCGATTTCAAAGAATGTAGGTACCGATTTCAGTAAAAAGTATCATCATCCCCATATTCCTGAAGCGGTATGATCCACAACCGGGTCACACATTTCAGTAAGATTGACCATTTGAACGTAAATTCAGATTTTTCCTTTTTCTACATTAATTTCATTTTTTTTATCACACACTAGCTTACACTAACGTCTTTGCATGCGTACCATATTTTATGTACGTATACGCACTATATTTTATGCATAAATGATATCCACCCGTTATCCTGATATATAAATACTATGTTCCTGTAAATTTTCAACTGAATCCATTCAGTATTTTTTGTGTGAAAGAGTAACAAACATACATCCATTCTCATAAAATGTTGCATTTACAATATAAAGTAGGATTCACTATATTTCTTATTTGACATTTTGTTCACATATTCAAACTAATAAATCATAGATTTAACTTGGTGATTACAGAGTATTGGCTAACCCACCTGAGCCCCCTAAGATAAACTGGGCAGCATACAAACAGACAATCCCCATTCCTGGCATGGTGGATAATTTTCAGAAGCAATATGAAGCACTTAAGATTCCTTACCCAGCTGATACAATGTCTGCCAAGGTGGAAGCTCAGAAAGTTGAAGTGAAGAAAGCTATTGAAGCCTTTATTGCTGAATCTAATGCTGCAATCGCTCAGTAAGTTCTTTAAATTTATACTAAGTTTTGAGTAAGTGTACTACCAACACTATTTTTTTTTTATTTTCTCGTGGTATGAATTTGAATTTCCACATAACTTAAAAATTCCATTGGTCAGTTTCTGAAAGCCAGTAAATTAGTTGTCTGAGTTGACCATAGAGTATGAAATTGCTACATAAGCACATGTTTTAAAAACTATAATTTTTAGTACTAAACTCTATACTCTCTGCAGAGTACCCTGTAAGGGAATGGGAGAAAAGAGAAATGTACAGTAGTAATTAAATTACATGCTTCAGCTTTACACTTTTTACTCTTTTTACAGTTTATACTTTTATTTTAAATTGGCTGACCTAATCTAAATTTAAGAGAAATGATTAATTATGTAGTAATAACTCTATATATAGATATCTTTAAAATACATTCGGATTTGGGAAGCTTGGTGAATATAGCCAAAGCGCATAATATAAATATTACTACTGTATGTATGTACTAAAATTCTTTATTGACTCCTTTCTTAAATAAAATGTTGAACTAAATTATGAACTTATTTTGTAGTTTTTTTGTACTATGTAAATAAACAGATATACCTACATATAAAATAAGTTACAAATTGTATAAAATTTGTATGTTTCTCAGTGTAAATAAACTTAATAGAGCTCTTTGATCAAACCAAATTGTATCGAAAATTGCATTAAAAAGTGACATTTTATTTAGATATCATTTTTGTCATTGGTTAAGATTCACTTTGTCAAGAATGATTTTGCAACTACAATTCAGAAGTGATAACAATGGTGCACTTTTAAGGCTATTAAAAGTGAAATTTAGATTTTGTGAGTACTTAGTCAGATGAAAGTTATCTTATTTTTATAAATTACAGGTATCAAAAAGAAATTCAAGAAATTAACGCTCAGCTGCCATACAATCATATGACGATGGAAGACTTTAAAGATGCCCATCCAGACATTGCTCTTGATCCTATTAACAAACCAACATACTGGCCACACAACCCTGAGGAACAACCAGATTATGTCAACCCAGACCAGCCAGCGCATTCAGGTCATTGAGTATCATCCAATGTTATTGGTACAATAAGTTCTAAATGTTACATCCATAGAATTAATCTGTGCTGAACATCCGGATAAGTTAAATCAATATTTATGTAGCTATTAAAGTGATTATTACTTTACATGTGTTTTATTATTTGTTATATTTCAAGCATCAGTTTATAATTTTACCTGCTTACTTAGCTATCTAAACATGTAATAAAAGTGTAAAAGAATGAATTCTGTATATTAAATTTATTTATTTGCATTATAGAATACAATTGAAGATGTCATGTATATTGATGATATTTAAAAAAATAGATGGTGACTTAAAATTAGCAAAAGAAAGCATTTTTAGAATGTTTGTCTGTCGGTCTGTGTTGCAACCACTACCTACTAAACTAATCGAAAGGAAATTCGGCGGGTAGTACTCCATGTATCCAAGAAGGTTATTGGCTATTTTTTATCCCATTTACTTAAAGGGTCTCCGTGGTAGAGGTGCAACAATCAAAATTTAAAACTGGCCATAATGAGAGTTGCCAACTCTAAAGAACCAATCAGAGGTAATATAAAAACATGTAATATAAAGTAACCAAATAACTTTTCATTGTACAGCTAATCTTAGCCGGTGGTCTGACTTAGTAGTAAATTATTTGGATTGGGTATAATACCTATTAAATATTATTTTACAAGAAAGCTTCTGTCCATATACCTGCTTAAGTATACATGATTAACTCCAACATGAAAATTTAAAAATGTAACAGTCTCAAAAATACTATAAATGTAGTTGGCTAGTTTTAGTACAACGTACACCAGTCTCACTGAAGATATGACTAGAGGTAGACACTAAGTTCCACAATGCATCCAATCTCGAGTGTTGTTTTTATTAGAAAGGCTAGTTTCATACATTCAAATCTAATAATAAAAACTTAAAAAGTGATTTCTACCTCTCCACTTCAGTTTCAGAATGTTTTATTAACTGGTGGTAGAGTACCCTGTCGCAACTCGTCCAGGTAGGGATCCACCACCTTAACTATTCCTGCCGCCATAATGTTACAGTATGTAGGGTAGGGTAGCTGGCAGACATGCACAATTATTGGCCTGAAATCTCGGCCACAATTTAGCCTTGCATCTATAACATCTATGGCGTCTGTAGGCCACATTTACCTCTTAGGAGAACCGTGTGCTTGTTCGCTATAATATCATTAAAAAAACGTAGA
Source organism: Calephelis virginiensis (assembly GCA_002245475.1). Classification (NCBI taxonomy): domain Eukaryota; kingdom Metazoa; phylum Arthropoda; class Insecta; order Lepidoptera; family Riodinidae; genus Calephelis; species Calephelis virginiensis. The sequence continues at coordinate 11,321 of NJDC01002344.1, forward strand.
CCATACAAGTGGCTCTTTTGCGTGTCGATTATAAACTTATTTTACTTAGATTCGTAGTAACAGGAAAGAAATGGTCTTAATAATTATTTGTCCATATCTGTATAATTTTATTTGACAACAAAGATTGGTTAAACTCAGTAATTTCCAAGGTACGCTTGCTATGATGACAGCCTTACCTGAGGATGTCTACTGAGACGTCTGACCTTTGGGATACCTCAGCCACAAGTACCTACACTAAATAGATTTATGTTATCTTGTGATGTATTTTGTGGGGAAATTAGTCTGCTTGTAGCTTTCCAATACCAAATAATACATAAAAATGTCATCAACAAACTTAGCACACTGTAAATCTATTGCTTAATTACAATTAAGTCGTGTCACATTATGACCAAGAGACCACATCTTTCCTTTTATTAGCTAAACATGGTAATGAAGACTTAAGTCTATACTTAACGACGTAAATTATTTTTTAATCAGTCATAAATTGACATTTTCATTTTTAATCATGGAGTAGCCAACCCGGCGAACTTCGTATAATTTGGGTCTTGGCATTGATATATATTAACCAAATTATATGAAAACAATCAATATTATAAAAAAATTACCTTCACACCCATATCCCCTTAGAGGTAGGCAGATGCACAACCAGGGCACCCACGACTAGCCCCGAAGATACTAAGTCCCACAATGTGATAGGTGGCAAGCCTATCGCCAACCGGGCACGTATATCCAATCCCGAGCAACATTTTTTTTAGAACATTCGAAAAACCAATTTTTCTTTTTTTTTTACCGACCCAGGAATCGAACCCCTCATGCAGTCAAGTCCAACACCTGAACCGCTAGACCACAGAGGCGACATAAGTATTATTTTTCCTATTTCCGTTTTTTTTTAACCTAAAAGAACCGTTTAGGCGTGATGCGATGACCATGCGAAATGGAGATTCATTTTTGAGCATAGAATAATATTATTTGGCTGTTAAACCAACATTCACACCTTAACGGATGGACCAATTTTGCTTATTATTTTTTAACATGTTAGGTATTGATAGAAGGTTCTTTATTTTTATTTTTGAAGAACTTTATTTTTTCCATACAAACTGTTAGTGGATGTTAATGACAAGTGATGCAAAGTTTGCCAGGTTGGCTAGTAGATAATAAATAGATATTAATTGAAGTCTGTGAGTTTGACTTATAGCTATTTAAATAAAAATAATCCTCTTTAATTATTTCTAGGTCAGTGTTTATTTACTTATTATTACCTAGTTACTTATCACACATAAAACTGTTATAAGTATTTCATTAAGGAAATAATATTAGGTTTCAGTATTTTTATGTTTTTTAATATTTAGAAAAGCGAACATCGAGACGATTTGCCAAATGTTAAGGAGTATAACGAAATATTTTATTATAGTTTAGTAGTTCCTAAAACAATTTTAAATTGTAGTAGGTAATTTTTTCATAGGCTATTGTTTTATACCATTAAAATGGAAATTTTACCAAAAAAAAAAAAACAAAACAAAATTACAAAATACTAAAACATCGAACTGTCCCTAAACAATACACTTTCTCATCAAGTAACTATATTATTTTGCTCAACCCTATACATTTTACTTTTTAGTTATGCCAGCTGTTCGATAATACGAGTATTGTGGAGGTTTTTTGGCACCAACGAGAGAAAAGTTTTTTCAAAATGTTTGAATTTTTTGTTTATACAGAGTGAAATTATTCAATTTCGGTGGCATTTTGTTCAGTGAAAGTGCACAAATGAAATAATTATGAAGAAATTAGCGTATCGTGTATTTCCTCGTTGCTGCCATATCTCACTAGATGAGGTTGAGTACCTAATGAGGCCACCGCTTTACCCAAGACCCTGACATGATTTATTGACGACTTATGACTAATTATAATTGAATACCGATTTTGGTAAATTTGATGCAAATTTCTACTTGACCAATGGCAAAATACTAACGTGAAAACCAAAACCTGAAGAAAGAAAAGAGTATTATGGATGCATGTATATTTTACCAGGTGAGGTTTGACCTGATTTCAGAATATCTTAAATAAAATAGTTTTGGTCAAAATCGGGTTTCGTAGTTTCGGAGTTTAATATTTACATAGTCATCAGAGGACCTAACTTTCCATTTCAAATTCTGTTTCATGTTTAACCACCCCCTTCATCCTATACTCAATTTATCTCTTTAACTTTAAATACTGGTTTGGTCACGGCAGAATGTATTTAGATATAAGACACATATTAGTATATATGTACTAGTATGGTATATGGTATAAGGAAAGGCTTATGACCGGTTCCTATATTCAAGAAACGAGTTGTTTAGGTAGGTAGTTTTTGTACGAATGATAAAAATCTAACTACGATCGTTCGTTAACACGAAACATTCGTCACTTTTAGGCAAACTACCAATGATTATAGTAACGGTAACGGTTAGTTGATTATGGGAACCCGGCATTAGTCAGTGAGGATCTCATCAGCCACGCGGCAGTAGCCGACATTCCTCTGCAGCTGCGTGCGGTCCACGTGCAGCGGCTCGCGGAGCTCCACCAGTCGACGGTCCGTCTCCAGCGCTTGGTTCTTGTACTCCAAGTCCTTACTCACGCGCTGGTAGTGGCGGTACATGTCGTGATACGTGGCCCTGTTGAACAAGGCAATCGTTTTTGACTTGTGACCTGCTAATGGTATCATCTACTTCTTTCATTATGTATGTTATCAGCGAACACGCACACGGGTCTGTTGTTGGTAAGACACGACCGTAGTCTATAGACACCGTAGATGTTATAGGTACGTCGCTGTTGTGTTCTGGAATGTCGGATTAATTGTGCAAGTCGACCAGCTTCCCTCCTATCCGAACCGGAACATGACACTGTCATTAGTTTGTACCTACGTACTTCAGTGGATCCTAGGGCGTTTTACTGCACAGCACTATATAACCACCAGTAGTCTAGTTTTAGTGAGACCTATTTAAAATGTGCTCTTACGAGCTGCCCGACAGGAAGGCAGATGGTCTATTCTACTCAACGGACCTGGGCCAACACGTGGATAACAAATTATCATTCCCTTATATATCCTTGCCGCTATACCTAAGGGTATTTCTCGCCATTGTTGTATTCTGGGTTGGGGGAAACTTAGGTACTTACGTAGGTAGGTAGGTATATGTAACCGCAACTTTACCACATTATCCTACATCAAAAATCAATTGAGACCTTGATTTAGGAGTTTTGGTACCATCGGGAAAAAAAATGGTTGCAATTTCTTCATATTTATTGAATTTCGTTTAGGTACTTATATATTGAGTAGGATTTGTCAATTTGCTACTTGGCATAATTTTGTTCAGTTAAAGAGCATAAGTGAAGTAGGTGTTCCTGAAGAAAATATTGTATTGTGTGTTCCTTCGTTGCCACCAAATCTCACTATATTAGCTTGAATAAGGAGGATTTAGGGGATCTAAATCCTCCTTATTCAAGCTAATATAGTGATATATAGCTAGTATAGCATGACTTTATATGACCGATTTTTAATAATTCAAGCCCGAAATTACTATATCACTTATTATATATAACTTGATGCAAACTTCATGAATGGCAGATGCTAACGCAAATGCCAATAACTAAAAACACAGTAACTCAAGGTTTAAACATGTGAAGCTCTAACGGCTTTAATAAGACAAAAGCTGCTCCATTGCACTAGAGACTGTGGCTTGAATTCGCTATACTATCTTTGGAGTCTAGGACACGTACATTTCCTACCATGAGATAATTTACGTAGATCTTCTAAACCTACTACAAAAAAACTAAATATTTTTTTATTATTGTCATTTTCTACTTACAATGCGTCTTCAAGTTTTTTCTCCAACATATTGGAACTTAAGTGAACTCGCTCGTACTCTTCGATTAAACCTCGCATTGGTTTATCCTGAAACAATATTTAAATTTTTAGACAAATTAAGAGGCCTAAGATGCAGGCCTCTTAAATAAGCTCAAAGTCGCTCAGCGTGCTATGGAGAGAGCTATGCTCGATGTTTCTCTGCGAGATGTGATCCGTAATTGGGTGATCCGCAAGAGAACAAGAGTAATCGACATAGTTCAGAGAGTCAGCAAGCTGAAGTGGCAATGGGCAGGCCACATTGCTTGTAGAACCGACAACCGCTGGGGAAGAAAGGTTCTCGTGGCGGCCCCGCAGCGGAGGACGTAGTGTTGGACGACCTCCCACCCTGTGGACTGATGATCTGGTCAAAGTCGCGGGGGGTCGCTGGTTACAAGCGGCTGGTGAACGTGACTTGTGGCGCTCTTTGGGGTAAGCCTATGTCCAGCAGTAGACGTCCTCCGGCTGATGATGATGATGAGACAAATTAAACGAATCGAGCTAACTCGTAGACACTTATGTTCATCTGGTAAATCTTGCCCCTGTCGAAAATCAAGCCAGAGCCTTGTCGATGAAAATTAGCCAAGTCAAGATGCATCGAGCAGGACTGGTGTCTAAAATCTGTGTTAAGAAAAAATGCCATATTCAGCAACGCTACCTGAACTCGTTCCAAGACCGGTCTCTGCATACGCGTCTCCAACCTGGTCTCCACTAACTTTGTAGGATTTATTTTGTCAGCTACCGCCGCACGGAGAGACTCTATCTCTCTGTCCACTTTATGTAAATTTTCTTCCAGCTGGAATAAAGACATAGTCACTAGTAAAAATATTATTTCACGCCATAGTGACGCTATACTAGCCCTTTGAGGGATGGTCGTTTATGTGAGTAATCAGCTACGCACTGTCTCCTGATTGTATGAGACGACCGTGGCCTAAAAATGTCATAAATATCAAAAGTGCGTTGTTGTCTAGCGGCCGGTATGTTAGACCTACTGTGCAAGTCTATATGCTACCCTACCTTCCGGGCTGGAAGAGACTTTATTGGTTATTCTGCTAAGCAACAACTTAATTTAGGTGTATGATAGGTATATTTTACCAATAAAACAATAAGAAAAGAATTAATATAACATTTTACACATACTAGTGGTCGCCCATTGGTCGAAATTCGACCATAAATTTTTCTCAAGACCAACTACTTTGTTTCTTGAATAGTTAGTGCGCCAGATGGCGCACTAACTATTCTTCAAGATCTTTTATCTTCAACATCAATATATTTGTTTGTGTGTATCAAATGCATGGTAGTGTGTGTATTGTTTTATTTATTGATTTCATGTACTTCATAAGCATTATTATTGAAAAATATTAGCGTTCTGCACTTCTCCTACACATAAACTATAAGTGTGCTAAATTTTATGCTTCTGCGTTCGCGCAATTTTCGTAAAAAGGGGTCCAAAGTTTTTTGGCATCACCTATTAATATATAGATTAGACTTGTTCAGACATTTGAACCTGTGACGTGTTTATTTTTTTCCGAGAAATAAATTAAAAGTCTGTAAAAAGTTATAAACAAATTAATCTGACGGCACTAAACTTGTATTATCTCTTTGTATTGCTATCATTGAAAGAAGACAGCGATAAATTTAAATTAGTTTAAAAAGTGCGCAACAAATTTAAAACTAATATGGCAGTAGAAATGTGTTAAGGTGTTAAAACCACTTGGAGGCATGGGCACACATGGATGTATCCTCATATATATGACGTTTCTTATAAGCTATAGATTTAGAGACTGAGAGAAATGGTAATATTTTAAGTGTATGAAATATTCTAAGTAGAAGTGGAGTGAAAAGTAAAAAAAATAATGAGTAGGCAAGTAGTAATCGAGGTTTCAACTTTGTTGCATTGGCATAATGTTATAATAATTCAAAATTCATGCAACTTTTTTTATAGTCCTATCTCAGTGGCAAAAACTTACCGGATACCCTTAAAGACGTTCTAGAATCTAGACCAGCCTTTCCCAAAGTGGGCGATAACGCCCCCTTGTGGGCGCTGGAAGCCTAGAGGGGGGCGGTATAAATCTTGAAAAAAATGTTTTTTTTTTTAAACTAGGCGCAACAAATATGTTATTGAGGTTATTGACAAGAAAAAAACGAGGGGGGGCGCTACAAAAAAACTGATTTTCAAAGTAGGCGTTACATAAAATAAGTTTGGGAACCTCTGATCTAGACGATTATAATCATGCCTTACAACAAAGGTAACATTGGGGAAAACGATTCTATCTTCCGGTTATTATTATAATAATTATTTATCTTTTTTTTAATTTGGATTAAATATATAGTACGGACTGATGCAAATCAATGAATATAAATACCTATAGGTAGAGCCTGCGGTTACAACCGCCTAGAAGGTCTTTAAGGGTAGCCGATAAATTTCTACTACTGAAATGAATGAGAACCTAGAGGCTAGTAAAACCTACTACCCGGCTTTAACGCTAAAAGATGACAAAGATAAATGGTAGTTAGTTAGGTTTTTTTTAATATGTAACAAAATAAACAGAAGAGTTTTGTTGCAGTAAGATATTTCAATTCGCTCACCAAAGGCACCAAAGATAATAAGATTAGGTGCTAGCTAACCTATCCTTTAAAACGACAAATGGTGATCAGTTTATGCTAAATCTTACACTGTACCTTGTGTTTTTGCCATTCCATCTCATTCCTCGCCCGTTGTATATCATACACTCGTCTCCGCATAATCATTTCCACTTGCTGCGCTTGCGCATACAACTGGTTCCTGGCTTGTTCTCTGCTTTTAAACATGGTTTCCCTGAGGGTTTTTGACTCCTTCATCAGCTGTTCGGCTATTTGAATTGTATTCTCAATACAATGGACGTAGCTTTCTTCTGTCATCGACCTGATAGAAACAAATCTTATCTTTAGGTTAACTTAACAGAAATAATACCTTCGTTTCAGACACTATATCAGGCAGGTGAAAGATTTAGAACACAGCTATGCAATTCGGGTGGTTGCTGGTGACCTTGGGAGGCACAGGTTGCAAAATTGTTGGAGTGTAAAAATCCAAGTGTAGTTTTTAGAGTCTCCGAAATCGGCGTGTTAGTGAAAATTGTAATATCTTCGTGTTGGTCCGAGTCTGCTGAGTAGAAAAGACCATCCGCCTTTCTGCCAGGCAGCTCCTATGAGGCGAGCACTAGTTTAGATCATTACCAACTAGTTCACTTGTAATAGAGTGTTGTGAAGCGACTTAGCCCGGTAGGAATCCACCGCTTTACCTATTACTGCCGGTTATCTCTTACCATCAAGCGAGCCGTGTGCTTGTTCGCTGAACTCCTACATAAAAAAGCAATGAATTTGGAAGAAAAGAGGCAGATCTGTAGAAATGACTTTGTATTAGATACCCTTTGCCTACATGGGACTTAGAAGATACGTAGCCGTGTATTCATATGTAAGAGTCGTTCCTGTTCATAAAGAAATCTCAAATCAGTAAGCTCTATAGATGTTAGTAATCCCAATTACCCAATGGGTAATCCTTATACTCTTGGTAGAATCAATACTTACTCAGCAGGAATCCTAGTAGGCGTCTTTTTGTATGATATCCCGGAACTGTTTCGGTCTAAATCCTTAACCTGATACTCCAAAGACAAGGTGTCCTCCTTGTTCTGTATCTCCCTTTCCAATCTGCAGAATACATTGGTCAGCTCCTTAAGCTTCTCCCATCCCATATGACACACATCAGTTAGGACGCGTTTACTGTTTTCGATTGTATGTAATTCCTAGAATTGAAATTTGTTAATTTTTTTGTCACTAACACCGCGAAAGTGTATATATGATATAATTTTATGACCACTGATTATTCTTGCGACCTTAGTGCCCAGTGATTGTCACTGTCGTGTACGGGTTTTGGAAGATTGATGTAGGCTTAATATATTTTAGCCTGAGATTATATAACTACTCTGAAAAATAAAGATTAAATGCAAATAAAGCTTAAATTTTAACAAAATTTAGTATAACAACATTTTTGAATTAAGGTAATAAACATGAAAGCATCCAACATTACCTTATGAAGTTCTTCTCCAAGTTGGTCCCTCGTGAGTTCTGCCGGTACTCTCTGTTCTCGATTAGAGAGACACTGGGATGCCACTAATAAAGGTACTTGGAGTGACTCTAGGTATAATTCTGTAGCATACTTTTCCTCTTTTAGCGCTCGAGACTCATCCCTAACACATTCTCTTGTAAACCTCTGCTTTTCTTTCCATGATTCTACTTCAAATATTCTGGAAAATACGAACTTGAAAATAGCTAACAATATTTAGGTTAGGGTTAGGGTAGGTTAGGGTCTGCTGCCTGACGTCTTATAAATTTTTCAATAGGTACTGCGAAGTAAAGTAACTTCACGCCCATATCCCCTAAGAAGTAGGCAGAGTCACAACTAGAGCACCCACAACTTGCCGAAGACACTAAGTCCCACAATGTAAAAGGTAACAAGCTTATCGTCAACCGGGCCAATATCCAGCTAATAATACATATGCTGCGAAGTATCTAAATTGATTATCACGCTGGCGTCATAGTAAGACACCATGTGGATTATTTAACTTTAGGTTAAATATCTATGAGATCAGGTAAGCACAGCTAAGCTCAGAAAAGCGATCACCTAGGTATCCGCTATATCAATAAGATCAAAGCTATAAAATTACTGTCATGTATTAGGTACCACTTCTCCGAGAAAAATGGAAAACTTAAGGTATGGATTAACTTCCTAACAGTCTACTATCTTCTTTTCAGGATGGACATGAACTTCAGTATCTCATAATCATGTAATAAGAGAAAAGATATCCTACGGTTCACAGAACTTTGGTTTGTACCTACTAGATCTTGTAAAACTTAAGACAGTGATACTCATTGGAGATATGTGTTCAATGGTAAATGAGAAAAAGCTCCTGAAGAAAAGATCATAAAATTTGAAAATATGGTATTTGTACTCAGACAGTAGTCGGACATCCTGTTGAGCGTGTAATTTTTAAAACATGTGCCTGCAGTGAAATATCGATCCTGTTTGGCAAAAGAAGAGACTTGCTCGTCGTTTATTCGAACAACTAACTCGTAATATTTTTTACCAAAGGTGTTTTTGAACGTTTTTAACCCTTTTGCTCGATAGACTCCTTTCAAACTTTAGTACTGCAAACTCGGAAAGAGTTATAAGCAAGCTTTTTTAATACGGGGTCTCCTTATGGAAAGTGATTACCGCCGCCAATGGACATCCACAACATCAGCAGTATCACAGATGCGTTGCCAATCTTTAAGGTATGAGTATGCTCTTTTCTTGAAAGTTCCTTAGTTATATACGTTTGAAAAAAACCACCCACGGTAACCGATTCCTCAAAGGTGTAGTGCGGTGTAAGAAATGTTTTCGGAATCGCACAGTTGTAGATCGCCACGCATTAAGATGATGAGTATATCTTAAACTCTGACGCGATATTCGAATGTCAGCTCATCGACAGGAATCAAACCAAACAACTCCTCAAAGCATTCCCTATGATAGATGCGGTAGAAAATACCGAGTGACCCAACATTTCTACGCAACGCCAAAGAATCAAGCCGATCGGTAATTGCCCGATCATTGACAATTCGAGACGCTCTGTGTTAGATGCGGTCAAAAAGAAGGAGCTATTACTGGATAGCCCGTGCCCAGAGTTGAGAATAGTACCTATTTTATGTGAGGCTTATAGATAGAACAAGCTTCTTGGTTACAAGGCACCTCTTATGCAACACTTTGTTTATCTATATTCAATCTCTTTTTTGTCGAACTAAAGTTTACTTGACCAAACTATAAACTTTAAAAAACGTGTAGCTTTCTAGGCCCTAATTGGCTCTGCTTCTAAAACAACAATACTATACTAGATCAATGAGGTATCCGTTTTAAAAATCTTACCTGTCCCTTAATAACTCATTGTTGACATAATTATCCCATCTAGTAGTGACAGAACTCTCATTACGAAGTTGGTTGGCCTTTTGCCTCAACTCGTATGATTCCAAGCGACGTATCCTAGCCTCATTTTGTAGCTTTTGTATATTCCTAGTCCAATCTAAAACGCTCAGTCTTGGTTGAGGTTTTTCAAATACTGGGATAGAAGAGTCCATACTAACGAGCTATGTAAAACTGTAAGGACACTTTTAATCCAAGACGTTTAGTCGATAATATCGTCAAGCAGATTTTCGCAAAGTCCCCGAACTAAACCTTTACCTATAGTTTTCTAAACCCAAAACTCGTTTATGAATATTCCAGCCTACGCGTATGATTGCTTATTTATCAACGCATTACGGGCAAGCTACTAGACGACTTTCGACCCAGGTAATTAAAATTTATTTAAGCAATAATGTTTTAAGTTTATATGTTTGAAGAATTAACAAACTTATCGGACATACAACATCCATTCATTTATCTATGTATTAATTTGGACAACATAAACGCATTTTCGATAATCCTCATTCAGACAAAGTCGAAACTGTGAAATTTTATGGGATTCGGAGCTGCTGTTCAAAGAGAATACTGCTGCTATTAGTTTTTTTATTTTAAATTTACCTCCAAATTCTAAATTTTTTACGTTTCATTTTAAGCACGGGCAATGTACTATACAAAATTTTAAGTAAGGATAAATATGTTGCGACATCGATTTTTGCTACAGTACTTAAAATCGTGCTACATTTTTTTAAATTGTACTCATTTCTAATCATAACAAAATATAAAACATATTGTATTTAACAAAACAATATTCATTAAAGAAATTACAAACATGGAACGGAACCACAATACATCAATAATCTGCTTTTGCCTTTTACAATATGGCGGTCGTATGACGCTTTCGGTTTGAATAGTGATTCTATTGCCAAAAATTTAATTTTTAATCGTACTTTGTGAATTATTTAAAACGCCGCTTAGTAAACTATAATTGAGTATTATTAGTTATTACATTTGTGATATTATTTTAATAGAAAATGTAAGTATTAATTCCTCCAAAAAAATGAACGTTTGTCTAAATGTTTCATATTTCAAATTGTTTTATCGTTTAGGTATGACGATAGACGTGGTGGTCGTGGCGGCGGTCGTGGTCGTGGTGGAAGCAGGGGTGGAAGATCAGACGATAGGTCACAAGATAGAGGAAATCGTTTTGGCGGCGGCGGCGGCAGAGGACGAGATGGCGGAATGCGCGGAGGCCGGGATGGCGGTATGCGTGGCGGGCGGGGTGGTGGTGGACGCGGTCGCGGTGGACGTGATGATTTCCGCAGCTTCAAAAATGACCAACCTGGAGGCGCTTTACGTAAAATCCGCTGGGATAACGTCCAACTGACCCCCTTCCAAAAGAACTTCTATGTCCCCCATCCCAATGTACAAAATCGATCAATGGCAGAGGTTGAAGCCTATCGTAGCCAACACCAGATTACAGTTAAAGGGAGGGATGTACCGGCGCCTAGTATGTATTTCGAGGAAGGTGGTTTTCCAGATTACGCCATGAAAGAAATTTTAAAACAGGGTTTCCCTAATCCTACACCAATTCAAGCTCAAGGTTGGCCGATTGCGCTTTCTGGCCGTGACATGGTTGGCATAGCACAGACTGGGTCAGGAAAAACTCTTGCATATATTTTACCAGCTATAGTTCATATAATCAATCAGCCAAGACTCTTAAGAGATGATGGACCAATTGTACTGGTCTTGGCGCCAACTAGAGAATTAGCACAACAAATACAGCAGGTATGTAATTTCTCATTAATCTTATGCCACACTTATTTTAATAACTGTAGTTTTGTCTTCAATGAGTTAAAATGTACAGTTTTAATACTTATAATATTTTGAAACCTACATAAATCATAAATCACTTGTAATCATTCACACTTTTGTTAAGATAAGCTTAGAGAATAGAAATAAATGAGGGGCATGGAATATTTCCTAATTATATTGGGTCACATGTGACTCATATATAAAATGTTAACATGGCTAGTTTTGTTTAAAAACTTAACAATGCATGACTTATTCATTTAACTAACAATAATGGTTCTAACCTTTGACTAAGTTTGTAACCAATGCAAATTTCATGAATTGATCATACAATTTATGTTCATCGTACAAATTTTTGCCTTTAGTTGGGATTGTATAGGTTTTGTTGATCATAAAAAATGAATAGGCATACACCAAATAGGTGATTGATTTGGTCAAATAGAGGTTAACTTTTTCATGTATTTTTGCTGCATTAAGTATAAAAAAGAAATTACCATTACATACAAGGTTTTCATAGATTCAAGTATCATTTTGACATAACCATTTTAATGGCAGGGAAATATTTTTAGGTTTATCCTAATCAATTTCATTAATGCTAGTAGAGTTATGCACAATTATTGTCTTTCTATTTGATTTTTATGGAACAAACATATTAACCTGACCTTAGGTCAAAAGTGAGGCCAAATGTTAATTATGTCAGATATTTTTTTGTTAGGATAAACAAAAAAAAACTCAAATTTTTAACTTCTATTATGAGACCATCGCTTACATGTACTTTGAATTGAAAGTACTCTAAAGTTGTTAACCAATTCATAGACACAGACTAAAGTATGGCGTACTTGACATCATAGTCTATTATCACCACTAACAGACTATAAAGTCAACTACTTTAGAGTAATTTAATCTATTTTTATTAATAAGATGGTAAGTGATTAAACTAAAACCTCATCAAGATTTCAAAATTGTATGACTTTAAGTCTTTGTAAGTGGGGGTAGCATAAGTCTAGGTAATAATAATGATATACAGTACTTGAATTGTGCTTTGTAATATTTAAAGAGACATATTTTAAAATTGTAATAATACATGAGAATATATTAGAAAGGACACATTTAATAAGAAATATTTAGATACATAATTTCTCATCTTTGTGCTACATTCCTAAGGAAGTGGGCATTGTTGAGATATTGTAAAGTTATAAACAAATCAACTTGATTTCACAAATATTTGTATAAGATTAACTTTTATTTTCTATTTTGTTATCAAGACTCTGCTATCAATGAACGGGATCAGGGCCGATGTCATCGACGGCAATGCAGAAATAGTAATTGATTTAAATATTAATGTAGTAAATCACTGTCAGGCTATGTTCGAAAACCTGAGTTTCAATCTGATTAGGTTATAAAGTGCAATATTAAATGATCCCGGTTTCAAATATAATTTTACTTTATATAAGGTTTCTGAACGTAACCTTAATGTTTGTAAGCACAGTTTTATTTTAGTTCTAGTCTTTGATGTTTATTCTTTTAGTCTTGCTTAGTGTACAAATAGCTAAATGTAACAATATTGACAAGTATCTTATATTGGGACATATTATTAGCGATAGATTATTACAATCATGATATGAAAAAAAGCAATTATAGTAATTTTCTTTTTTATTTGTCTAGTTATACCTACATTGATGTTTTATAACTATTTCATTTGTCATAATGATTATGATTATTACAATATTTAATTAATTATTAGGTATACAAATTTAACAAAACAAAAAATATATGAGGTTGCAGTGGTACAATATTTGAAGAATTATGTTTTGTTGCTTATTTTCATAGTGTGTTCATTGTTCATTCTCATTTTGTAAAGAAATGGCGTACTTCATTAGATTAGTATTTACAAAATATAACTGGTATGTTGCTGCTGCTGAGGGATTGCTCTTCTGATAAGATCAGCAGCATTTGAATATCCTAATGTTGAATTGAAATTTGATAAGTACATACCTAAGTTTTTCTGATAAGTTTTCACCTTTATTTGGTGGTTTGCATACTCAAACCTTTTTATGGTAGATATTTTTACTATTTGTAAGAAGTATGTGTTGACTCTTGCATCAGTTTACTAGTCATTTTACCCTGTAAACCAGAACATAATAATGCCAAGCATTGATGTTGCAGTGCAGACCCATAAATCAATAAATTTCTAATAAATGATCTTACAAGACTAATTAATTGAGTGTCATTTCATACAGTTTTGTCATTTTTTATGAATTATAATTTCTCAATTAATTTTTGATAAAACATTCCAAGAAATAGTGAACCAATTATAAAATCTTTATTATTTTATCCAGCTCCCCAATGTGTTGACCCTCTAAGGAGTAATTTTTAAGTAATTATATGAATATCTATAAGTACATTATTTAATATCTAGTAAAAACCTTTTGAAAAACAAATACTAAAAATATTGATAATCTGACTGCACTTACTATTCAGAGAACATTAGCTCAGCAGTGGCCCCTAAATTGCTGTTCATTCGCCAATGCTTTCTCACACTGAATTTGCGTTTACCATATCGTAAGAAAATTAATTTTTACTTCATGTACACTGATATCACAATTCCTCCAGAAAAGAACAAGTAATAAAATATCTCTTGTTAGCAAATTATGTGCTGGTATCATGGGTGTTAGTGATCATGTAACAATGAAACACATAAAATAAATTTAATAAACTTTATAATTATGTCACACAAACTTGTTTCTTTTCTTTGACTCATATGGTAGAGAGGGGATAGTATGATACAGACAAAAAAAACTCAGTGTGGAGATTGCTTGTGTTGATCAGTAAATGATATATTTTAAGGACTCTTATTTTCCTTTTTTTAACATACAATGGTTTTTATTTGGTTTTAAATGTTTTATACATTGTCAAGGCATTGTTTTATATATACATGTATATACTTTGGTTTTGTTAGGTTGCCAACGACTTCGGTCAGAGTGTACAAGTTCGTAACACGTGCATCTTCGGGGGTGCACCAAAGGGCCCACAAGGGAGGTGTTTGGAGAGAGGTGTAGAGATTGTTATTGCAACACCAGGACGTCTTATAGATTTTCTAGAAAAAGGTAAGATAATCCTATTAATATTATAAATGCGAAAGATTATTTGTTTGTTACTCCTTCATGCAAAAACTACTCAACTGATTTTCATGAAATTTGGTACACACATAAAGGGTAACATGGATCAACAAAAAGGATAATTTTTATCCTGAAACAATGTTCCTGTGGGATCATTAATCACGCGGGCAACAGCTAGTTAGCTATAAAATTCATCTTCCTAGTGTTCATCCTCTTTTCCCACACTTAGTGTCAACCCAGGGTACAATCTTCTGCTTTTTTTTATCTTTGACATCATTAATTCACAATTCATGGACACATATCTTGTAAATTCATGTTCATGTGTGCAACTAGTAATACTACTACTACTTATACTTTGGCCATAAAATTGTCTTTGTTATAATTTGCATGTGCAGGTTAAACGCTGAAACTAAATTTCAATTTAGTTAACAATTATCATGTTCACATTTAATATTCAGCTAAATTTAGTGCAAGATTAGTTGGTGGTGTCACTGTAGATTAGATATTATTAACATTATTGTATTGTATTACTGCAACCTGTTTAGGTGTACAGTAAAACTGTTAAAGTTTTTTTTCTGCTTGTTTGAATTCTCTAGAAATTGCATTATGGTCTTGGGACTGACTAATCAGATTTATAAAATGTTTATAAATCTGACTTGATTGAACTAAGAGGGTTTTTGTACAAATATGACTTGAATTGCAATTCTAATTAAAGTTAATGTTTTTTTTGTATTGCAGATACGACGAATCTGAAACGCTGCACCTACCTGGTGCTAGATGAAGCTGACAGAATGCTGGACATGGGTTTCGAACCTCAAATTAGGAAAATTATTGAACAGATTCGACCTGACCGCCAGGTAATTTTTTCATAGGAGAGGTATACTGGCAATCAATTCGCTTGATGGTGTATGATCCCCAACCCCTATAAATAGCTGCGTTGCCAACGTTTGTAAATTTAGTGAGCCTTATTCTTAAATTTCGTTATACAGTATTTTTCCAAACATTGCTGTTAGAAGCTGATTCCAGAAGGTGAAGGATCCACAAGACAATAGACGTCTACAAAATGCCAAATTTAATCACCATTTCAAGTGACTGCTGTAATACAGTATTCAAACTATGCTGTGGGCTATTTCAGGTTCTTATGTGGTCTGCTACATGGCCTAAGGAAGTCAGAAACTTGGCTGAAGAATTTCTACATGACTACATTCAGATCAACATTGGATCTTTATCACTGGCGGCAAACCACAATATCTTGCAAATTGTCGACTGTTGCGAGGAGTGGGAGAAGAATGATAAGCTATTGACACTATTGTCGGAGATATCTTCTGAGGAAGAAACCAAGACTATCATTTTTGCGGAAACTAAACGGAAGGTTGGTTATAATTCTGTATCATTATAAACTTATGTGTGTGTTTCTGTTGTTGTTTGTATGTGGCACCATAGCTTCTAAAGAAATAGACCGATTTTGATACTATTTTTTGTTTGAATGCTGACATGACTGAGTTGGTTCTTAGCTACGATTTACAGATAGATTTTATCCAGGGTTATTTAAAGTTCTTAATTTTATGATTATTGGTTCATTAATATTAAAGAAGTAAGAGAATGAGTTGTATAAATGTGTTATATTTTTTAGAAATGTTTGATCTTGTCCTTGAAATACAAGTGTTCAAAGTGCCCAAAGCCTTACTAATTTAAAAGTTAAATGTATGCAATGGATACAAAAGTCATTGAAATGCATGATTTGCCTTGGCTATTGGAGTAGTTCTATATCCAGCTAAAATGGAAGTTAACGAAGGCCAATGTTGATTGAGTTTGCATTGATCAGGTCGACGAGATAACGTCGACAATATCGCGTGCGGGCTGGCGCGCGCTCAGCATCCACGGGGACAAGAACCAGCAGGAGCGCGACCACGTGCTCGCGCACTTCCGCCGCGCGCCCACCGCCATACTCGTCGCCACTGACGTCGCCGCCAGGGGACTAGGTCAGTCGCACACGAGCACGCACACCACGGACCTACTACACATAGCTTACTTCAAAACAATATACAACCCATACATACATACAAATATATATAAAATTATATGACCAAAATGTATGACGTTTGTGCATAACTTCTGAATGACTGGACCAATTTAACTAATTTTGATATTGAATTATTTGTGGAAATTCAGATTTTTTTAATTTTAATTAAAAAAAATATATAATAACTGAGCAACAAGGAAAAACAGCAATTTTATTTTTCCTGTGCAAACTAAACGGATATAACAATGTTTGCCAGGACAGCTAGAAATAAATGAATATTGGCACCACAACTTCTTCATTTTACTGAAAATTGTGAAACATTGCTTTGTCTATTTGTGAGTAATCCTTTTCATTCAGGGTATACTGTTTTTACTGGATCTATTTTTATAGCTTCTAATTTTAATAACAGGAACATTATTAGTTCAGTACTTTTTCCGTTATGAACGAACAAACAGAATAGCAAATGTTTTTACATATGACATTCTGTATGATGCTGTTATGCATCAGGGAAGTGTGTGGAAAAAGCATGAAAAGGAAAGTGAGGAATAGCAGAGTGACATCAAATTTTTAAATTTACAAAACATATTTCAAGTTCTTCACAACTACACTACAAAAAACACATTTTAATTACCTTCTTTGATGTTCCTATAACTATAATAGGATGAAATAATATTACAGAATTAAATTCTAATTGCCGTTGGTAATATTTTTTGTCCTACTGTCTGTTGGACTTTTTTGTGTTGTTGCACATTTTGTGTTTAGGTCGATTTACAATCACTCTTGTTATTAGAGTATGAATTATTATTTTGTTTGTTCTTTTACCAAATTTTGAATGTCTTGTCTAAAAAAATGGATATAATATTGTCGTCAATACAAAAAAAAAACGCTGTAAGTGCCCGGAAGTAAAATCTTATGTTTGTGCCATGGATTAAAAATGCGAAACTTAAATGGTGGTGAGTTTCCCGCCAAAAATGTTTAAATAAAAATTAAATTGTAAGGATATTGCTTAATTCTGCAATTATCAACCAAAAAGGCATTAAACAAAAGAGAAAACAGTTGCGAAATGTGTATAAATGTTACTCGCACTGTAACCGGGGTGTTATTCAGGTCTAAGAGATGTCAGGAGCGTAGCGGAGGGTATTTGACGCCATTGCTCGGTATTGATAAAATAGTTAGTGCAAAATATGAAGTGTATAAAAATTAATGCCAGTGAAGAAAAAACTAATTCGTTGACCTAATAAACAATTCAAATTCTATTTTGATATTATGTAAAATTAGTGGTGGACTGTTATAACTTGGGATCTACGTGGAAACTGGCTAAATTGTGGAAATAATGTTTTAGACTTTGTTGCAACTTGTACTTGCCAAGTGTTACCAAATATTTTTAAATTACTCTCTCTCAAATGGCAAAAATGAATATTTCTCAAGGTGGTGAAAAGGGCAAAACAATAATGAAATTATCAAGATTAGATAAAAGTCTGCAAAGTGAAGGAAAGCCCTATGAAATTTTATGAATCAGGGAAAAGTTTTTTAAATATAAATAATGTTGTACGTCTAGTTGTTGCTGTAGAGATTATGTTAAAATTTTAATGTTGGCATTGACTTCCAATCAACATCTAAGTTACTGTGATTATTTATAATCCATTTGATACAACATTGTTTTTTAGGAACATCAGATATATGTATCAAATAATTTGCCATAAAGTAATAAATGAAAGCAATGTGCAATTTTATGAAACTAAGCAACCATAGTGATAATTAATAGTAATAGAGTCATTCGGAGGTTATTAGAAACTATATACTTAATATGTCTGACTGACTTCAATTTTTATATTGTAGTCTGAGTAATAACTAATTAAAAATTATTTACCCTACATTTGCACATTAACTACTGGTTGAAATTGAACTGTATTTCTTCATTGGCTGGCATTATCCATAGGGTTCCAGTATTCATATAATAGAAAAAATATTGATCTGTAAGAAAATTTTTGTTGTGTTTATTTCTGCCAAAGTGACAAAACCGTTTTATATATTATCAATTAGTTTTAAAGTCTTATAAACTTAAAAATAATTAATAATTTATAAGAAGAATGGCATAAAGCTTACAATAAAAAAATAGAATTGTTTGATATCTTGGGTTTTAGTAAACATACCAACAAATTGTAAAAAACGTATGTATAAATGTATAGTCTCGAACATGTGAACTATATTGGGCTTTGGGTGAATACTGGAACAAATATAGCACGAAATTTCCAAATACAACAATGAGAGCAGCAATGGTACCATAATGCCATTTAGAGATGTTCTTCGGTGCTATTTGCTCTATGGTATTTTGAAAAAAAACGAAGTGCATGTTTAGTTAGATATTGATCTTGTGTTACACTTATATTGTGCAATTTATTTTAAAATTCAAAATTACATAAAACCATACAGCTGATACCACTGATAAATTGATGAAAAATTTCCATGACTTACTCGGCACTATTTAATTGTTTTCATTTCAGAGGCGCATGCGAGCAGAGTTAAAGGCTAAAGTAGCGGTGTGTTGCTGACTCCGATTTACAATAGCCATGATTCATCCCGGAATCATTGTTTAGTGAACTTGCGACAGCATTGTACCGTCAGCGCACACTGTATGAGCATGCTGCCTCTTAAAGTGGGGTTATAATGGTCTAAATGGGAGGGTTGATTGATTTTTGTATATAAAAGACCATGAAATGAACATGAGTAAAATTTGCTTGGGTATATGGTCATGAGAGATTTATGAACAAAACTAAAGTGCCCTACGCCACCTGACAATGTTAGTGCGAGGTTATAAGATGTGGGAGGATTGGTAGTCAGCACACCGACTCTTGGCCTACAACACTCCGGACACTGATGGGCATAATACAGTTCTTTCCAGTTGACCACGGTCACCGGATTAAGGTAAATATTATTGTTTTGAGTTTAGGGGGATGTGCATTCTAAGTTTATGATGAAATGTCAACTTTTTAATTTACCGTTTTTATTAATAGATGTTAGGTTTTGTAAAATTTATTCTTCAACTTACAAATATTTTTCAACAGTCTAAGTTAACAAGATGCACTTTCCCCTGAACCTTAGCCAAAAGGTTTAGTTGACGGAACTATTTCAATAAATGAATTGCAATTAACTTTTAAAGACAACATCTTAGAAATATTTTTCTCTCTGATACAATTGCTGTATATTTGATTAAAAAAACATAGACACATTTTGTATAGATCCGTCAATAATACATCAATGCACAATAATGAAGTGTTGAGCGTGCTAATGATACAATATATTTCCTTTACAAGTGATTGTGTGTGACAATATGGTTTTCGATGGTCCTGGGTATTTTTTTTTCATGTTTTTGATAAAATTTTTCAAATGTCAAATGACAACATAAAATGTAAATGGTCTTTTTTTAATTTTTTTTGTTTTTGCAATGTAACATTTATTTATTGTAACTAGAAATTCCGCAAGTAATCTTGTCATCATATTTATCTATTCCAACAAGCTTTTTGCAGTTTGTAACAAAATGTTTCAGTGACATATGTGATTCACGTTCTGTAAACTTACTTTATTTTATCTTTTCATGATGAAAGCAAAAGAAGGGAGTGGGACAATTTTAATGTCAATCATGAGTTGTATGTAGTAGGAAACATATTACATTCTAATTTCATATGGCGAAAAAAGTCCTAGTCTTGAAGTTTTCATTTAAAGTATTGTTTGAACTATGGCAAAAATAACTTGCAGTATTAGTAGTATGAAAATCGAAAATCATTCAAAAAAAAACTTCGTCATTGTGCTTATTTTGTATATTAACAATTGAATGTATGAAAGCAATGAGTTTGTGTTAAAGTTGTTTTGCCTGGTTAGATGTGGAAGACGTGAAGTTTGTGATCAATTATGACTACCCGAACAACTCTGAAGACTATGTGCACCGGATTGGACGTACTGGCAGGTCGCACAACACTGGCACAGCATACACTTTGTTTACACCAAACAATGCTGCTAAGGTGAGCCATTTATATAATATGTTGCATATAGACTACTATACCTAATTATAGAGAAGGTGACTATGTGTAGGCTATATAAGCTTATGTTTCGGTCTCAGTTACTAGGTGGTAGAGTTTCGCAACCATTCACCCGGATTGGTACCACCGCCTTACCTATTCCTGCCGCCATAACGTCATTACGTGTTCCGGTTCGGAGGGTAAGTTAGTCGGTAAACTTACTTTTGCTCAAGGCCTAACATCCCGGCCTCAGGTTGGCAACGGACCATTACCACCTTTGATGTCTCTAAGCGGCGGGAATTTCTTACTATCAGGAAATCCGTCTGCTTGTCTGCCTTCTAATGTCATAAAAAAAAGTTTAAAATTAATTTACTAATGTCACTGTTACTATTAAAAAAAATGTGTGTTGAATATTTGTATTACTGAACTCTTATACTAACCTGACATTTACCAACTGTATAATAAAAAAATAGGACTTTTATTGTAACATGCCATAACATTTATTACAGTGTTCACTGTCACTATGTTATAATCTCTTACAAATAAAATACAAGATTAAAGTATAATTTTTAAAAATGTTGTTTAATAAAATTGTGTTTAAAAAAGACTATGGTTGCTTGATAATCATAATCATTTCATATTTGGACCTTTTATAGTAACCAAATAATTACATGGGAAATTCTTTTGTCCAATTTACCAATTAAATTTTAACTAGTGACCTAGACTATGTATCTGAAAAAGTAAAAAATAATGTAACAAATAAAAATATATTATAACGATTTTAATATAACAAAATGTTTTCTAGGCGAAAGACTTGATGGCAGTATTACAAGAGGCAAACCAAGTCGTCAATCCCAAGCTGTTGGAGTTCGCCCAGTGCGGGATGGGCTTCAAGGGCAAATACGGTAACTTTCTTTTATTTTAATTAAACACACTGAAATTGCTAAACTCGACAACTAACTATTTAATTAGGTATCACGTTGTGATTTGATAATCCTTCCGCATGCATAGCTCCCAAGATAAGGAAATTAATTTATGGCTTTAAAAGACTGCGGTGCATCGCTAACATTGTTATAGATTGTCTATTTCTCTCTAGTAAACTCTCTAGTAGTCTCTCAGCCATCCTAACGTCAGGATCACTGAGGTACATATCAAGTACGTTTGTAATCTAAAATAAATATTTAAATCCGTGAGGTACACCCGCCATTCTGACACACGTTATTTCATACTGTATTCCAGTTTGAGGTACCGCTGCACAAACGTAAATGGATAGGGTTGAGGTTGCTCAAAGAGCCGTTTTAAAGGTTATGACATTTAAACCCTTTCGGTTCCCCACAGATAGACTTTACTCACTCTGTAATGTTCTTTCTGTGAGAAGACTTTGTACTGCAAACAATACTCCGGAAACGTTCAGAATTAAACTTAAAAAAACTTAACCACCTCCAAAAATGGAGGAGGCATGGCATGCCAGTATCCAGTATCAGTTTTCTGTGTTTAGGTATTAAATTTATTCCAGTATCCAAGAATTTCTATGTTGTGTGAATTTAAATAAACTATTTAACAATTAATTTTATTATCATTGTTATAAAAGAACTGTATGTAGTCAACTATGTTTTGGCATCATCTTACAAATACAATTGTAATGAGTGACCGCTAGACCACAGAGGCCCATGTTTATTTTATTAAATTTATTTAGTGTTGAAATAAAAAAAATAAGTTAAAATAATTGGTGATCATTTCGCAGGTCGTGCACGAAACTATCGTGACCGTGATGAGGACAGCCGTGGTGACCGCGGGGGGCGCGGGCGCGGACGGGGAGGTCGCGGTGGACGCGGTGGTGGTATGTATTTACATCATAAAAATATATGAAACAAGAATGGGTAACATTTTTGCAAAATGTTAATTGATAAAAAAATATGTTACGTTATATTTAATACTATATTTTTTTTTATATAGTATGACGCCAAAAGTTAAGGGGTCTATAGACGCTGTTTTATTTATCATCAGTAAGTCTGTTTGCTTGTTTGCATTTATATGTATGCTATAAACGAAAAATATATATACACTTTCATACTAATAGTATAAATGAGTATTTGCTATGATTTTGCTGTTAACGTCTATATGACTTTAGGCATATAGCTAAAGACCAGAGTGCAAACATATACTACCTTTTCTTGAAAATCGACTCCCAAAGGACCAAAAAGTGTGGAAGAAAGTTTGTGTGAAAGTTACTATTTTTTTTTACTGACGAAGATAAAAAGCTGGTGATATGCAATTGTAAATGTAAAAATATTCACTAAATTTTGATTTAAGTACTAAACATATCAAAATCTATTTATGAATAACAATCCATAGAAATTATAATTCATATTGTAACTCTTTAGTATTGCTTGAACATTTGTTATGTAGGGTCGAGATGGGACAACAACTCGTCGGGTGACTACAACCAGGGCTCCAGCTTCAGCGGGCGACAGAACTTCGGCGAGCGCGACAACGGGTACAGCAGGGGGGAGGGCGGCGGGTACAGTCGCGACAACGGCAGCACCCGCGACTCCGGCAGCGGCTTCCGCGGACGCGGCCGGGGCCGGGGCCGGGGGGCGCCTGCCGCCGCCTCCACCACCGGCGGGTGTGTTACTTCTCGGTGCTACTGGAACCGTAGTCGAAACGAGTCCTATCTACATATTAATACGTGATGCCAAAACTTTGGACCCCTTTTTACGAAAATTGCGCGGATGTGGGAGCATAAAATTTAGCACACTTATAGTTTATGTGTAGGCGAAGTGCAGAACGCTAATATTTTTTGATAATAATGCTTATAAAATACATTAAATCAAAAAATAAAACTTTACCCACATTACCATTCATTTGACACACACAAACAAATATATTGATGATATGGTAAAAGATCACAGATGGCGCACCATACAGTTTGGAAACAAAGTTTGAGAAATGAAGATGGCGTTCTAATCAACAAGATATTCAAATATATTATGGTCGACCAATGGGCGGCCACTAGTATTAAAAAATCGCTAGTATTGTCTTTAAGAGTACCTATAGTAGTATTCCTACAGTTCACAATTGCTAAAAATATAAATACAATTATGAATACTACCGCAACCAAGAATATTCTTTTTGCTAATTATAGTTTATGTGATCAGGTTTCCGTTAACATAGTACTAGCAGACCTATGTGTATTTACTTTGCAGATACAACCAGAACCAGAATCAGTACGGACAGGAGCAGAGCAACTATAGCCAGGGCTCCAACCAGGGGTACTCTGCCCCCAGTAGCTACTACAACATGTACTCGCAGCCTCCACCTGCAAATTAAACTGTACATGGAATCTTCTACTATAAGTTTCCACATTTTTCTAATAAGGAAAAAATATCTCTTTCGTATATTTTTTAAACCTGGAAAATGACTCGCATTGATCTTACCCACAAACTAAGCAAATTATGTACTTGGGATACGGATGAACGATATTAAAACATACTAATTAAAAAAAATTCAATAACCCCCGACTAAAACTAAATGTAGTATAACTACAAAGTATATCGATTAGATTAGCTTTCCAACAGAAAATCGGCATCGAAATCGGTCCATCCGTTCATAAGCTATGATGTCACAGACATATCAAACTTATAACACCGTTCTTTTCCAGTCGGAGGGTTATAAATACATTTAAACATTCACAAATATGTTTAATAATCACCCTGACTCAGAAATACAATTCTATGCTCATCTCAAAAAACTAGCCCCAATCGGAAATCGAACTCAAGCCTCGACAAATCGCCGAGACAAGTACCTTATTTTTTAAATTTGTGGAAATTTGTCCCAAACAATGGGAAAGTGCTAGGATTAAATATTTTACTTTAAGTATTGAATTTTCTATTTAGTTAAGGTTATGGATATTTTTAAAGTACTAGCAAAATTGATTTGGAATAAATAATTAATACAAAAACATTCAAAAAGAATATGACGAATATAAAAGTAGCTTCATTCAAAGTGAATTATTATTTATTTGTAACTGATAATAGTACTAACTTACCGTTAACTTTATGTTAAATTTTTATGTTGTTTGACTTCAAAGTACAAAATGAAATCAGTTCTACAATTCTGGATGCTGATTATGTATCTCAGTTGCCAACTCAAAATGGAAAAGTGTACATCAAATAGCTGTCAAATGACATCATTTGTGTTTGCTATCTCTATTGTATTTCTGTTGGTCACTGGAGATAGCAAATATAAAACACGTCATTTGACAGCTATTTAATGTACACTTTTCCAGTTTGAGTTGGCAACTGAGATACATTATCAGCATCCTGGTAGCAGGCATTTATAAGCTTACATGGCTATTGAAATACATACGAAATATAATATAGTATAAGAAGGCTTTTTGGAAAAATAAGTTGAAATGAACGGCGACAGGAAGTAACTTGACAATAGGAAAAACTTTCTGGAAATTCTGGAATCAAGACGAAATTTTGTTTACTTTAGATAGATAGTATTCCTTAGTAGATTGAGGGGGACTTGACACCCTTCGAAATTTTATCAAAATTCGAAATTACTTAATTGCAGAAAGAAATATTGCAAATTTTTTTAAGGTAAACTTTTCCAAATACTTTGTTCGGCACTTAATGCTTTCTTTACCCAACCGGTTTTATTTACATGAGCTTACCTCAAAAAGTATGTTATATAAAATGGAATTCCACTAAGTGCCGATGATGAAAAGTATAGATTCTAAGAGGATATTGGATGGTGCCAACTAAGCTGATATAATTCCAGATGGGTAGGAATATAGGTTGTCAATAGACACCAACGATGGTAATGGTGTGTTGCTGACATAAGTAGGTTATTTGAAAACAAGGTCTCGCTTAGAGCGCGATTTGCTGCTCATGTTTTAATTTTGTAAGTCTATATTTTATGTGTATGTTCTCAGTTAGTGCGTCTGCTTATTACAGTTTTATTTGTCTATCGTATGAGGTAGAAACCCGTAGCATGCACTGATGTGACATTCCTAAAGCTGTTGAATTATGTGCAATTCATTTAATAAATAAATTATCTCAAAATGTGTTTTATTTCTTAGATGACTAACCCTTTTTTTACAAAAATAAAAGTCCCTTTACAAATTGCATAAATTGAATCTTATCTCAAAGCTCGTTTTAAGTAAACTACATTTTACCACAGTAAATAAAAGCCAGGCACAGAAATCCAAGACTACTAGACGTTCATCTCAAATGTCTGCCTCGTTGGGTTTCGAGTTCGAGCCTCGTGGCCGGTTGGTAGTGTTAGCCGTGTACGATAACGTTCTACCAACTACGACTCACAGAGGCGCGACTATGAAACACGATTGAGATTTTATTGGCTCAATCGTGTAGTTCTCTTGGCCTGAGTGCCATAATTCACCGGGACGCCATGGCGACGTATGGCGTCCCTGCGTCGCCATGTATTCAGTGCTGTCTTCACACAGTCAGGATTAGACGTGGAAATGGCTGCACTGTTATTACTACCAGCGTCGCAAAAAGATGAACGAAAAAATATGGGTACATCTGTTAGGTATCAAACCGAATTCAAACTCAAACTCTTTAAAATACCCTGAAAAAATCTGAGGGATATCACTAACATTAAACTAACATTATGTTTTGATTAATTATTGAGTTTTTAGCGGAATGATTTAACTAAACATGATGACCGATTTTCAATTTCTATGACAAATCTCTCAGTACGATCTCAAATGATATTTTGCTCTCAATACGACGTGTGTTCAACTAAGCGACTGAGTGAGTGACGGAGCATACAAACACGTTCAAACTACTGGCGACGTCGCCAGTCGCTGAATGCGGAGCGGTCGACTCTGGCTACTCTGCAAAGTCGCCAAGTGAGTTAGTCGTTATACATCTCAATAAGAAGTAGTTGGCCACGTCGCCGTGCCGTCCCGGGGAGTTATGGCCAAGGAGCGGTTTATACCCGCGGAGGTTGCGGGCCCGCAGGTTCTGTAGAATGCAGATTGATATAATATAAAAAAAACGTAAGAGCACATTTCACGAAGCGTTTTACAACCGTAGCGCCTGCGGTTGTTTACGTTTCCCTTTGCATCGGTCGCCCACAGGTAGAACCGCGACGGCTGTGACCGCATAAATTACCGTTCTCGTGAATTTTGGAATAAAACCGCAGTTCCGCGGGCAGGGGTAAAAACCTCCCCGTCAGTTCTCAGTCTTATTAGTCTGTGGCTCTATCTTATACTTAAAACTGTGACCGCAGCGGTCAACCGTCGCCTATCCAGTACCTACTACCATTCTCTTGCTAAAGAGTAGGTATTTAAATTCCTTGGTACCATCTGTATGGTCAAAGTGAATAATGTATTTTCCGATTCAATTATATTTGCCCCGTGTTGGTCCGGGCTCCTTTGCAGAATAGACAATCTGCCTTCCTGCCAAGCAGCTCGCAAAAGGTGAGCATAGGCTAACCGTCACTAGAACCGTAACATCCTACTAGGTGAGAGAGTTTCGCAGCGACTAACCCTGGACTGGTACCACCGCCTTACCTATTCCTGCCGCCATAACGTCCAATGCTTGCCGTAGACGTATCCGGTTCGGAGGGTAAGGTAGCCGGTAAACTTACTTTTGCTCGAGGCCTAACATCCCAGCTTCAGGTTGGCAACGCACCATACCACCTTTAGTGTCTATAGGCGGCGTGAATTTCTTACCATCAGGAATTAATCTGCTTGATTGCCTTTCATTATCATAAAACAATCTACCAAAGAATGGAGTAAGTAGGTATACCTTTTTTACGTAAACACGTTTTAACGCGACGTACGTGATAGGGTAGAGAGCAGTTAACTCAGTGTTGCAGTCCGATTTTATCGGAACTCGACTTATCGAACTTCATGAGGTTGAATAAAAAAATCTTGGAAATGTACCAAAAATATTTAATTTTGATGTGAAACCAGATTTCTATAGAAAGACTTGGTTCAGTTACGTTTGCATCAATAAGAATCTTATTTGCAGATGTACCTGCAACCTAAGCTGTCTGAATCCGACTATGAACTGATGGAGGTAGAGCCTAGAGGAACTACTTGTTAAAAATGAACTACTTGAGCTCGAAGATGACGACATTGTTTTTGAAAATAGTAGTATTATTTGTGTCACTGTTATCAATAATAATAGAGAAATCTTACATACACACATACATACAAATTTTCATCACTGTTACCAGTAAAAATAGTGGAATCTTACATACACACACATACATACAAATTTTCACACCAAGTCCCTTACGGGGTAGCCAAAATGTATCGAATGTCAAACTTCACGATCCTGACAATCCTGTCCGGCAATACAAACACGCCGGTTTCGGACACTCTTGACACCACCCTCGAATAATATCCGAGCGAGCGTACCTATTCGCTGGGTGAGTGACCCAGCGCCATCTAAAGATACAACTTACGGTGGCTCTTTTGTGAAAATAAACATGTATTGGATGTCAAATAGTTATTGAAAAAATAAAATTAACTTGATTTTTTTTTAATATGAAATGTGATATATTATTACACTGAGTGAATATTAAATTTTTTTTCAGTGGGTCAGCTAAAAACAGTAAGTAAAATAAATACAACAACTAAAACAATTGCGAGTTTTTACAGGAAAAAACATTATTAATCCATCGGAATGATTATTTTTTAATTAATAACATGTTATAAGTACTTAATTTTGTTCAATATAGGTATATAAATATTAATATAATATAAAAAGCAAAGCTTTATTACGTGTTAATAAATGTTTGTTTACGTTTAAGAATATTTATTACCATATTTTATTCAATTACAATGTTAGTAGATACATGGACCAAAAAAATGAATAAATTAATAAATTCATTGAAAAACATCAATTATTTTGTAGAATTAATTATATTCTTAAATTTTTTTGTTGGAAATCATAGGTGGTTGTAAATTTACCAAAACACAGCACGTATGTATGATATCATCTACACAATGAAATAGATTTTTAGGAAATTTATTTAATACTTGATAAAGTCTTAATCGTTGCATTATCCGTTCAACATGAATTCTTACTTTTGCTATGCTGTAAGTTTCTTGAGTCTCTTGTATTGTAAATTCAATTTTTTCTCTAAAAAAGGTGGAATAACCATTTTTAAGTTTTTGCCACTTGCATCAATAACAAAACAAAACAATGTCACCATCATAGTCACCATTTTCTAGAAGATCCAATAAACCTGATCAAAGAGTAAAGTAACTGTCCATAAAGGAAAAGAAAAACCTCTTTGCCGATTTTCGAAACCTATGGAAACTACCGCTATCTGGTGACTGATTAATTAAAATAAATGTGTCAGTGTAAGTGTATATTATATTTATACACACTACGAAGGATATTTTTTTTTATTTTCGTGGTATTGTAAGGCTGCGCGCATACTGGTGATTTAGTTATCACCACAACACTACATTTTATCTTATTCATGTGAAAATTTTATTTGAATAAGAATGTACCGTAATGGTGATCATCACCAGCACGCATAGCCACACCGCATCGTCTCAAATTAGTCAAGTCTTTTCATGAAACGATCACATTGATTTTTTGTACATTTTTTTTATGATATTGGAGGGCAAGCAAGCAGACGGATTTCCTGATGTTAAGAAATTCACGCCGCCTAGAGACACCAAAGGTGGTAATGGTGCGTTGCCAACCTGAGGCCGGGATGTTAGGCCTCGAGCAAAAGTAAGTTTACCGGTTACCTTACCCTCCGAACCGGAACACGTCAACGGCAAGCATTGGACGTTATGGCGGCAGGAATAGGTAAGGCGGTGGTACCAATCCGGGCGAGTAGCTGCAAAACTGTAATAATTGGTAATATTACGCCAAAGCAAAATTATCTGGCTGTTTCAAAGTGACAAGGAGCGAGGAAGAAAACCTTGCCCCAATGTTTCCTTCGGCAGTACCTATGTTTCAAGAGCAAAACACACCAGTAACCTGAACCACTGTCTGAATTTATACCTTTTATAGGCGGTACTTACTAAAATAAAATTGTATGCACACCTACGATTTAAACTTAAATCGTCGCGTATTATTAACATTTTTAACCGAGTTCAAAGAAGGAGGTTCTCAATTCGACCGATATATTTTTTTATGTAGGTATGTACACCGATTTGTCCATATTTTCTGAACCGATTTACGTAATTCTTTTTTCCTTGATGCAGAATAGCCTCGAATTGGACCCATAAAAATTTGATTCAGGTAGGCCCATTCGTTTTTATTTTATGAGCATTTTTAATCATTTTCACCTATCCCAATATTTATTTTTATATAATTTAATCATATCAGTAATAAACTAAAATAATAATAAATATTTAATATTAATTATATACTACCTATTACTCATATATGCTATTTACTAATAGGCTTGAAGTCGGTGCCTTAAACTAGTAATTATATTATAAGTATTAAATTGGATTGGCACCGACTTCAAACGTTTTGATAAATCCTATTAATATTATAAATGCGAAAGTTTGTAAGTATGGATGTATGGATGTTTGTTACTCTTCCACACTCGAATGGCTGAACGGATTTGTCTGAAATTTGGAAGACAGATAGATTGTGACCTGGATTAACATATAGGCTATTTTTAATCCCGATCGCACTCCGGGTTTCTGTGAAAACGCGGGCGAAGCCGCAGGTAGCAGCTAGTAACATATATTAGTAACAGGTAGTATATAATTCATATTAAATATTTATTATTTTTTAGTTTTGAAGTCGGTTTTAATTAACGTAGTTATTTTAATCAATTCTTGATACGTGACCCGTCGCGTCCCGCCGTAACCACGATCTACTTATGCAACTAGACCGAAATTTTGATAAATCTTATTAAATTTTGATAATTTTGGTTTTCCGCGATACTATTATTGTGGAATAGATAATAGTAGTATAGGTAGTCTTAATCGGCTCTGTGGTCTATGGTGGGATATTCCTGGGTCAAACAAAAATAAAATGTGTTTTCTCACTTTTCTAATAAAAGCAACGTTTCTATGGACTGGATATGTGCCCGGTTGGTGATAGGCTTACTACCTATCACATTGTAGAATTTAGTATCCTCGGCTAGTCGTGGGTGCCCTGGTTACGCTTCTGCCTAGAACTTAG
>NJDC01002344.1:67143-84305 GCA_002245475.1 Calephelis virginiensis
ATAACTACTTAGTAAACTTGCACTTCAGCGCAATTTTAATCTTGAAAGTAGTCTATTAATACGGGCCTAAACATTTGTTAAACTATATTAAAAATGATATAAACCTTTTGAAGACTTATGTAGGTTCCATTGATATGACGAAAAGTAGGGATAAAATAGGCTTAGCCGCTATCACACTGCCCGCACACCGCAAGTGATACGGATTTTCAACTTAAAATATCGCTACACGGTGGCAGTTTTTATACCGTACGGTTTTTGTAGACATCTAGATTTTCTGTGCAAAGCGAAACTGCATATCAACTGCCGGAACGAGGTATGGTGCTGTGTGTAATCCGCCTTATGTGCACATTAGATGTTGCCTGCGACTTTTGACAACGTATTAGCTCCCGGTTATATACTTTATAAAAATATAAAAAAGTAACCCGTAACTCTCCAAGCTCCTATCTTCTCAAGTAGAATCATAACAGCACCGTTGAGACGTGAAATGACACACACACACACACACTTTCGCAATTATAATATTAGAATGGATTTCTGGAAGACAGGAAAATATGTTAAAGGATCTTGGACGATAAGATAGAATTAAAAACTTACACACACACACACACACACACAAACACAAACACATACAATCAGGTTAATAAAACAATATATGAGTTTGAAAGATATATTTTTTACATATATGAAGTGAAGGTACATTATATCACATCACAGTACTGTTTCGAAGCAGGGTTGTTTATGTAGCTATAAGCAAATAGCAAAACGAACACTACTGTAATTTTCTCTCTAGTGTTTCGCATTACGGTATAAGGCGCGGTCACAACTCCACCTTGCGAAGTCGCAACACAGTATGCGCGGCCGGGCCTTGAAACCGCCATTATACTTTTTGGTGTTGACAATTTAATAAATATTGCAGTCTAGAGAAAGCCAAGAAATTCCTTGAAGTGTTGATTTAGACATAAATCCATTCCTGTTACCTACTTTAAAAGGGTCATCAAAACTGACTTTTCGCTTAATTCCGACAATTACAACTGATTATATAATTGGCTTTTCGGCTATTTATGACGTTTTAAAATGGTTATGACTTTAAAGAAGGACTGTTCAATTTTATACAAATACATTGCTAAATAAAGTTTATTATAACTGAATTTAAACGCTTGATAAAGTTCGTGACAATTGGCTTCAAAGTTTATCATAACTTTGCGACCAATTGCGACGCTTTGAAATGTCAGAATTTATTTTTTAACCAATAACGTCTCCTCGAAATGCGAATTGCGACTTTTCGATCAATACAACGATTCCAATCTTTTACCGTTGCTGACTTCAACCATACACGTCTCACAAGCGACTGTCGAGATTTATTTTGTCCTAATGCGAAACACTATAAGAGAGGAGCATCATAAGTTACAAATACAAAATAAACGTGACAATAGTATGGCTAGGAGTTTTTATGTTTAATTTGATATGTATACCACACGTAATAAATTAAATTTAATCATCTATTTTATTACTTTAATTAACATTGTAATTTTAATAACAATTAATTGTACATATTAAGTTTGGAACTTCCTTTTCTTTGTATTCATACGTACTGCTTTCAACTTATACCCAATACTATAAACTGTCAACTTGAACAATGATCTTGTCACTGTGATACATTTTTGCAAAATAGAGACGGCTCTCTTTTTAAACTGGCATACAAAAGAGAAAAACTATAAAGGTACAATCAGACACAAATGTCAAAGCAGAATTTTCCATATAAGCTGATTACTTAATTATCGTACTTTGGTCGAAGCAATTTTGTTTGCAGAGCTGATAATAACTATAATAAAACATACTGTTGTATTAATACTTTTGTTCTGCGTTATTTTACAGTATGCGAAGGCAAACAAGGAGATTTTGTATGAGTTTGCCAACCTTGGGCTAGAATATTGCAAATACAACAATAGCGCGCACCAAAGTTAATGCTGTATAGTGACAGAAAAACGTACGGCAATTACAGCAACACAAGAGGCTTCCACTTTTTTTTTGTTTATTTCATTTACATATATTTTTTACGTTTTCATCGCTATCTGCACAAAATTACATAATTGGTGTTTATAAACACAAAAATGATGCACACAAAATATTTATACTTTTAATAAACAAAAAGTGTTTATTTTATATGAATGTACATTTAATTAATAAATATTTTTTGTGACACATTCATTCGATATGTCAAAGTGTATATTTTATTGCCAGTTTTGATAATTTTATTCATAATGCTGTGAACTAAACCTTGATCGTTTTAAGGTCGATTAAAGATTTATATTTAGCGTGAATTGACAATCTCCTTCAAGTTAAATTTGTACACATTTTTTTTTGCGTTAAAAGAAATAGTTGGATATAATATGTTTACTTAAATCTGTAAGCTGACTTTTATTAATTCTAAACGAGTTTTACATTTCTTAATTTTATAGATGTTTCGCAATGTTTTTTTATTACACAAAAAAAAAAATTAAACAAAAAATCTTTAAATATTTAACAAAAAATCAATACTTAGAGCATTCGTCGGCTTGAGACGAAAGGTCACAGGTTCAAATCCTGTCGGAGGCAAAATTTTTTCTTTCTTTAAAATTTATTGAAAAATTATGTTTAAAAAATAAAAAAAGTTAAATTATTTCGTTATTTCTCCTTAGCCATGACGCGAAGATTTGATTATTGTATGCCATTTAAAATAATCGTGACTCCTACAGTACATTTTAAGACAATCTTCACTTTAGAAAATATCATAGACAATTTTATAAAGTCTAAATGCTACGTTAGTAGGAAAATCCGCTACTGAGAGTGCCACATACACATAATATGTTTGTTGAAACTAGTGATTGTTATCCTGAATGCTTTACCATTTTTTGAATATTTCTCAAGTTAAAAGTCAGATTGTTTTTCTTTTGCGTTTCATAGTACATATCTTGATGATAGTTTATATAGGTTTAGTCGTTTTAAGAAAGAAATATGACAGTTGTACCATTAAACTACTAAGTTACATTCTAGTTGAACCTTAGTATGAATGAACATAACTAAATGCTTAGATTTAGAAAATATTTTGTTAAAGAAAGAGACATGGTATTCAGGAAAACAGTCACTAAAACACTAAGGGACACTCCTTACCGCTAAAACCGGGGCTAAAATCTTGTGATTGTTCTATTAACTTTTATTACTGCCTAAACATGAGCATAATATAGCAAGGAAATATAATAATACGAAATAATTCATTGGATGTTAGTACTTTAAATATCTATGACGTGTTAAAATATCGTCTTTCCATTTATATTATCCTGGGTATGTATTGAGTAGGTACTAGCTATTCGATTTCGGTTAAAAACAAAGTTACCTATTAGATGTTGACAGTTGCTTGTTCCAGTCTTGCCAAGCAGAGATTTATGCACATTAAAACGGCAATATAAAATGTGAAGGCACGTTTTCGTATCTCCATCTCTGTCTAATAATTTTGCAAGTTCGTAATACTTATTTGAGTATTAAAAACTATTTTTTTATAGCTATCATGTAAATACACTGCATTATTTGAGGTAAAAAGATTCTACAATATTTTCAACCCGGTTTTGTCTGTTAGGAAGTTTATAGAAAATTAGACTACTTTTATTTTAAACATCTCTAAAAGCTCTTTATCATTATCATCACGTCCAAAAACTCGGAAAGTAAGATTTGGATAAATATAACACAATTTCACAAACAGGGCCCGATTTAGAGGTCTGGAGGCTTGGGGGCAACAAAGGAGGGAAGACCCCAAAAATATCAAAGGAAAAGATGATAAGATAAGATATTTATTAGTGTTTACTAGTCGGAATTAAAAAGATTTTTTTCGAAGTTTCTTTTGTGGAGGTCCCGGGGCGTTCGTCCTATTTGTCGTACCCTAAATCCGGCCCTGCAAACAATTTGACAGATATGCCAGTGGCGCCACCAGTGACATGCAGTCAATTGCACAACTAATTCATTTATCGACAAGCATCTTCATAAGGCCATTACAACTTAACATTTATAAATACATATTATTGCTATTGTTTCTTAAACAACAAACGGACATTTACTTAAAATTTACCCTTTAAAACTATGCCTCTACTTTCAGCTTTGGAGTTTTACAACCATAACCCAAATGCAAAAATCAAATATATCTTTAAACTGTACTTCATTAAAAATAAATGTATGATAAAAATAAACAGCAAAGCATAAATTAACAAAATTAAATAAGGGGCAATATGTATATCTTTTACGTAAAATATTGTCTCGATGACGTTTACGTTTAATTTAAAATTTTGTAACAGGACTATTACATAATAATTATTGTACACAATATTATAACAAAACATTTACATAAAAGCATTAACAATAGGCGAGCTTATCTCCAGTAAGAGAGATTTCTACCAGCTGACCCTGGCTACTTTTTTAGTTTTTTAAAGTAATGTTACATACATGGACATAATGGAGTATAGATAAAAAGACTATTGTATCAGTTTCAAACTGTAAATAGGTAGAGCTCAGTAATAGTTTCAATACTGACCAATTAGTAGAAGATCCGAACCTACATCGTTTTACACCAAGCTGATAATTGAATGAAACATATTTTATAGTCAAGTAAGTATATTCGATCATATTAAAAGTGGGTTGCCTAAACAAATCCTGGACCGAATATTTTTTATTAGGTATTTAAAAAAATTGATTTTTATGTTTCCATTTTTTTTTCAGGCAACTTTATATATCAACATAAATTGTAATGAAACTGCACATATGTTGATATATTTTTTTCTACTATCCGATCCCGTGAAAGAAACTAGTATCGACAATATACACCTAACTGGCAATCTAAATAAATAACAGGCAACCCAACTTCTGCAACTTCATCTTATACCTACTTTAAGTCGAGATAAAATCTTATATTGCGCCAATTTATGAATAAAAATAATTTTAAAAAATTTAAAAAAATGTTAAGGATTTTTAAGGCAACCCATTTTTAATATATTTTCTGATATACTAAATTTGCTACAATATAATATATAGAATGAAACCGTTCTATTATCAGGTCGGTGTAGGTCGACCTAACTTCGGATCTTAGACTAAATTGGTACTTGGAAATATTCGTGTTTCCACAGTATTGGAATATTACACAAATCTAGATTCACCAATGCCGTTCAGTACCATTCGTTGGAAACAATTTCACACCGGCAATAATTTTCTCTACACTCCTCAAAGATAACGCAAACACCATCAACACAGTTATTCCCGTAAAACGATAACACCAAGCCACAGGATAAAAATAT
Source organism: Calephelis virginiensis (assembly GCA_002245475.1). NCBI lineage: Eukaryota > Metazoa > Arthropoda > Insecta > Lepidoptera > Riodinidae > Calephelis > Calephelis virginiensis. The sequence goes on from NJDC01002344.1 coordinate 72,459, forward strand.
AATTTCGCAGAGGGCAGCACTAGCGTACGGATAATTTATACATACGGCCTCATTTTCTCACCATCCGTTCGTTTGGCTCGGTCAACACACCACACACTTGTATATACATAACATTATATGTTAACATACTGTAAGATATAACACTTATCACAAATTATATCGTCCTCGCTCGATAAAGCCGTAATGAGCTGTTAAACTGAGTCATCTGAAAAGAGAAATTCTGTTAAAGTTTATTGCATCTTTTGGTGTAGGGATGTGATGATTCCAACGCCCGGTAGTAGCATAATGTAGTAATTTACATCATACTAGCAGTACGCCAAGATGGCCGGTTTGATGTTTATATTACTGTAATAATTTATTCATTTTATTAAAACTTTCTAATGAACTATTATTTGTCATACCATTTATATATACAAAATCTTATAAACTTGGTTTGTATTTGATAATATTTCTTCGATAAATAATTGACATTCATATCACTATTGTAATTTGTCAAACCGGCCATCTTACCGTGCTGATAGAAAAGTGAAATTAACCCGTCAGTGCAGTATAATTAATAAAACTGCGCAATCGCATCTTGGCCGTTTTATTACTTTTTAAGCAGCTCCTAAGAGAAGAGCATTTTTATTCATTACTAACACCTTGACCTCAAATAAGTGATAAAGAGGTGGTCTTATTTATTTTATTATAAAGTCAATGCTTGTCATGGTCGTGTTCGAGTTTAAAAGATTAGATAGTGGATAGATTAGTCAAACCATTGTAATATTGACCGCCTCGTTGGTCGAGTGGCTACGATAGCCACTACACTGACCAACCGCGAGGCTCGGTTTCGATTCGATACGCGGGCAGGCATTTGTGTGATGTACATTTAGATGTCTGCATTTCTGGGTCTGGGTGATTATTAAATTTATTTAGGTATCTAAGTATTTCCATGTAGTAAAATCATTGACAAACACCCATAACACAAGCACATAATTTGCTTACTTTGGCGTCTCAATTTGTGTAACTTGTCAAGAATTATTTCATAATTATAAAAAAAAGCATCTTTGATATTTACAGGCGATGCGTATAAGTTATTACTTTTCAATCAATTATTGGTCTAATTTTTTGCCTTCTTTCCTTTTTTGTAAAAAAAAAACGAGATATAGTGGGTGTAAATAAAACAAATAATGTCAGCTAGGGTCTAACCAGAAACCTACATATTTTATCTGTAATGAGATCCTGATAGCGCGTATCTTTTAATACAAAATAAATTAGATAACATCAAATGTCAGATAACGAGAATTTTAATCTTGATATTTTTATGGATGTGTAATTACGACCGTTTCGTATCGACCTTTTCTCTCAAGAGAGTCAACTATTACTCACTTTTTTCACGTTCGCATAAATCACAAATTATAAAATTGACCGCCTCGTTGGTCGAGTGGCTAGCGTACACGCCTAACCACAAAGGCCAACCGCGAGGCCCGATTTTAACATTTAGATGTCTGCTTTTCCGGGTCTGGGTGGTTATTAGATTTATTCTGGTATCTATTTAAGTATTTTTATGTACTAGTATCGTTGACTAATACCCATAACACAAGCATATAATTTGCTTACTTTGGGGTTAGATTCAATTTGAGTAACTTGTCAGATAGTAAAGTAAATATTATCAGTTAAAAATTTTCCAAAAAAACTTAAAGTTCATGCGCCAATTACAATATTCAGTTTTTGGTTTTATGTATTTCTTACATTTTTTCTTGCTAATGGCAAATTTCGTTTAATTCATTTCTTTCATTTTTCGTCCAAATTTGTGTATCAAGGCAAAGTCAAGGGAAACGTAACGGAGCGTCTTTAAAGCGAAATTGACGTCTTTAAAGCGAAATTGACGTCTTTAAAGCGAAATTGAAGTGCACACTTGCGCGACTACGGCGCGAACTACATTTTTAGTCAATTGCCACAGAAGTCACACGTCTCTAACATAGCTTAAATAAATGCTTTTGGACGAATTACACAAATCGATCTAACCACAAAGTTGTTATATGCTTGTGGTACATGTATTAGCCAACGATACTAATACATAGAAATACATATTTACGGAATGTGACAAATTAAATAAACACTTAGACCCAGAAATGCAACCATTTATGTTCCTCAAACAAATGCACGGGGAGTTAGGGGTGCACGCTTTTCGCTCGTCAAACATGGCGGTTAATTTAGAATTTCATCTGGTTATATTGAATTCTTATGAAATCAATAATTAAAATATTAAGAGACTAGCGGCCCGCCCCGTCTTAGCAGGGGTATAAAATATACATATAAACCTTCCTCTTCAATCACTTTATCTATTAAAAAAACCGTATCAAAATCCGTTGTGTAGTTTTAAAGATTTAAGCATACAAAGGGACATAAGGACAGAGGAAGCGACTTTGTTTTACACTATGTAGTGAGACTCATAATGTCTGTACACAGAAGACAGTACGGGTGCATTCCGCTTTGCTGACGCTGTAACCAAGCGTCGCGGTCACGTATGTGTGCAAGGGACCGTATGGTATAAACTGTGGAAGGGTCGGTAGACACTCTCGCTTCGTTTTCGCTTTAGTCGCGTTGGTTAGGCTGAAGCATTAGTATTCCTATCTTTCGTAAAACCCAAACTTTTCTCCTTAACGCTATTAATTTTTATATAAACAGAATCCTATTAATATTATAAATGCGAAAGTTTGTAAGTATGGATGTATGGATGTTTGTTACTCTTTCACGCTCGAATGGCTGAACGGATTTGTCTGAAATTTGGAAGACAGATAGATTGTGACTTGGATTAACATATAGGCTATTTTTAATCCCGATCGCACACCGGGTTTCTGTGAAAACGCGGGCGAAGCCGCAGGTAGCAGCTAGTATTAAATATGCTACTCATATGACCGCCTATGTATCCGTCGTTGTCAAAATCCTTATTTAATTTAAGGCTGACGATTAGGACCGCACTAAGAGATGTCAATTTACATTTAAATGGCCATTAACATTTTCATATGGAAAATGTCGAATTATTAACTTATTAAAAGATAATTGACGTCTTTGAGTGTAGCCTTTAGAAACAATTATTTTATCCATACACCTAACACAATTATGTAAAAAAGAATGTTAAACTTACCGTGATACCACCATTTTGTTTTTTTAGGGTTTTTGTTGCAAGTTTTAACGTAAAACGAATTATCTGGCGGCCGTTTCTGAAACGAAAAAGCAAAATATTAGTTAAATGTTTCGATTATTCTTGAGATATGTGTTAAATGAGTTCTCTACAAAGGTTTGTGCACAGTAACCAGATCATATGGTCTTTTTAAGGTTAAATTCGTTGCAAAAAAACGGGTTGCACTCCGGGAGTGTCGGCAGAAATGAAAACTTGAATATTAACGTCGTGCATTTTTGATATTTTGGAATGGTTAGGGAATAGTTTTGCACGAACTGCTATTTTATATGTATCATCAATCATTAAAGTTCTTTGGAAGAAGCCTAAGTTTTAACTCTTGACTTTAACTAAATGCATATCAAATTACGTCAAAATTGGTCCAGCGGTTTAGCCACATAGACTTTCGCATTTATAATGTTCGTATCGATACGTGTTTTCTGGAGTAAGCAGGCCAGAATCAAGAGCTCACCTTTTCTTTACAGCTACTAAGCATGGAGACTATGGAGAGGCAGACCGACTGTACGGAGAGCGCGGGCGACCAGTCGTCCGTTAGGATCGACAGGCAGATGTGTCCATTGGAGTAAACGTGCGGGTGGATGGGGATGTTGTTGCCCACGAACGTTACCTGAAACATACACATCATAAAATAGCGAAGAACCAGGCGGCTCTCTTAATGGTGAGACACTATCGCCTAGACCAGCGGTCGGCAACACGCGGCCCGCCGACGTCTTACTTGCGGCCCGTGAATGTTTTGTAAATAAGTTATAAATGGCAAAATATATGCATGTACGATCCGTGGTTGACCGTATGTATATTCAGCTTTAAGAACGCGCTTCTCTGCACCCTATTTTATTTTTCTATTGGATATAACCAATTACACTTAGGTATTTTTGGCTTCTAAGGCCAATATCACAAATGTGGCCCAGTTTAATTTGCTACCTTGTGGCCCTTATCTGCTAGAAGGTTGTCGATCGCTAGCCTAGACACTATAGATTGACGCATCACGCATGTACAAATCTACCGGCTGTCTTACCTTCCAGCACAGACACTATGACAGGAGTAGGTAAGGAAATGGTACTAATCAGGCGAGCTGCTGCACAAACTCCACCACTTATGCTCTGTTTCTATGATCAACGAAACGTAACCCAAAATTTTAGCCATTCGTAGTTTGCCCAAAAGTAACGCTTTGTACTCATGTTTTCAAAAAATGTTCAGGCCTGCCCATTACATTAAGATTTTTTATGGAATTCAGTTTCGAAAAAAATATATTCAATTTAAATTTGAATGCATCGAGTTCTGCCAACATTTAAAAAAGGGAAACGCTTTCAATTAAGGCGTTCGGGTGAATCTCATCTCAAAATATTTAGACTAAGTAGAAAAAGTTCGGGATTTTCGGATAAGTGTCAGGGCAAATGAATTGCTTAACACTAGAGCCTTCGGGTGAATCTCACCCCAAAATATTTGGACAAAATAGAAAAATTTCGGGATTTTCCGATAAGTGTCAGGGCAAATGAATATATTAACACTTTAGGGCCTTCTGGTGAATCTCACCCTAAAATATTTGGGTGAAATAGCAAAAGTTCGGAAATTTCGGATAAGTGTCAGGGCAAATAAATTTATTAACAGTATTAACACTTTAAAAAAGAATACATAAGGTTGTAAATCACGGTACGAAAACTCGCTCATTTGATGAGTGCTGTCAATTGCATGGGTTACTTGTATAAATTAAGGCATAACTTCCTTTAAAATTAAATATAACATTTAAGTAGACAATCGTCGTAAGGCTAAAACTTAAATACGCCATAATAGGATTTACATAAATGACGTAAGAGCTATAATCGCGGATCAGCACTAATAACATTACGGGCGTGTCCATGAGGTCACTTCTTACTTGTATGTTAATTGGTACGTCATAAAATTGCAATAGTGTTACATTATGACCTTTTAATATTACGTTACAGTATGTTTCGCCTGTGGTCTAGCGGTCCGGCGTCGGATTTGACCTCTTGAGGTCCCGGGTCGGCCAACATAAAAAAAAGACGGGTTGCACTAAGCGAGTGCCGGCAGAAGTAAAAACTTGAATATGAACGTTGTGCATTTTTGATATTTTGGAATGGTTAGGGAATAATTTTGCACGAATTGCTTTAATTATCAGTATGAAAGTACTATCATTTATGCACAAATATTATTTTCATATGAATAACCTACGTTTGGCTTGACAAAAACTCGCTAAAGTAAGACGACCACGTGAAGGCTGGGAGCGTCGTCATATTATCTGTACAACAAACATCTACACATAAAGCTTATTTTCAAGATGGAGCAATGTCTGTTGATATTATACGTATCTGCTGTCTGTGAGAATGTAATGGTAGGTATATTGCGGCGCATTATCCGTTGCGCATCCTATACTCTTCGGAAATATCTAAGCAATACAAAAACAGCAATGAATCTACGTTTTTATTTTAGATCTCGCCCCGTCTTATTCGCGCATGCGCAGTGCGCCGTCTTACGTTCTGATGATCTGACGCGAGTTTAGAAGTTTTTACCCATTCCAAAAAAAGTGCGCAGCGCCGCTAAAGAAGTTTTTGCTAACGTATATTTTAAGTTTTCTGATAAAACTAACGTTGCCCGGGATTGGATATGTGCTCGGTTCGCGATAGGCTTGCTACCTGTCACATTGTAGGACTGTCTTAGTGTCTTAGGCTAGTCGTAGGCTTACCGTCACTAACACCGTGATATCTGACTAGGTGGTAGAATTCGCAGCGACTCACCCGGATTGGTACCACCGCCTTACTTATTCCTGCAGCCATAACGTCATAACGTGTTCCGGTTTGGAGGGTAACGTAGCCGGTAAACTTACTTTTTCTCGAGGCCTAACATACCGGCCTCAAGTTGGCAACGCATCATTACCACATTTGGTGTCTCTAGGCGGCGTGAAGTTCTTACCATCAGGAAATCCATCTGCTTATTTGCCTTCAAATATTATATAAAAAAAAGTTTATTACATTACTTTTATTGTATTCACTAGATTTACAAAAGGCGTTAATAGGAAAATATACTTAAATATTTACAAATCTCCTAAAGCTTACATCATTACGTTACAATCATTTCTTATTATTCTTTCGTCATTATAATTTCACTTGATACTCTTAACTATAGCGATAATTTTACCCACTATTGTTTTATTCTGATAAAAAATATTTGAATATCAAATATGTTAGAGGAATATAAGCCTTGATCACAAAAGGGGTACGCGTATTGAGTATGAAAGAATAAACGGGGAATAATTATTGTATTGATCAAAAAGTGCCAGGCATAAGATCTCTGGATAGAGCCAAGAAGCGCTAGCTTTTCGTAGAAGAGTAAATAATCTTAATAATAAGAGTCAATAGTCAAGTCCTGTCCCTACATACTTGAGATCGAGCGCAGTGGAGGAAGAAGAAAAGGAAAGGGAGGGAGGGAAGGCGGTTTTATTCAAGACTAAAACCAGGACGACGACGAAGCAAATTACAAAATTTTATAATAAAAAATATTTATAACGAATGCGTAACAAAGAATATTTATTCCATAGTGATTCGCGGGCATAATTTCAGTGGTCGTCATGACTGTTTCGGTAGGGTAGCCACGTAAATTTATATAAAGCTCTAGGACCTAATATATTCAGCTTCAGATTGGCAGCACAACATTAATATATATATATATACATACATACATATCTTCACGCCAAGTCCCTTACGGGGTAGGCAGAGAGTATCGAGTGCCTCACGATCCTGACAAACCTGTCTTGCTTCCTTCACATTCATAACCCTTTTCATACAAACACGCCGGTTTCGGAGACTCTTGACACCACCCTCGGATAATATCCGATTGATCTGATCGTGAAATGTCAGCCTTGGTCTCCCCGGGTACCTACATCCATCCGCATTCGCATTGTATATCTGCTTTGTCAATATATATATATATATATAAAATACTTGATCTCCAGAAATACACTGCTAGTTCAATTTCTTAGTTTTTATACTAGCTGGTGATGGTAAGAGAACCGTACCCCATAAATACCTTAAATGTTATAGATGCATGACTCTTCTGTGGCCGGGCTGTTAGGCCTAATGTGCAAGTTTACCGACTACCTTACTCTCTGGACCGAAATACGATAGTGCCAGACAATGGACTAGTGTCATGGCGACAGGAATAACTAAGGCGTGACCCTACCCGGGCATATTGTTGTACAACAGTCTGCCATCAGTAGTTCTGATGATAATAACCCATTTAACCAATGCCAGCCTCTTATAAGGTGACAGACAGATATGCAAATGGCACATTTTACGCAGGGGATCCTAACCAACACGGGAAAAGAATGAACCTCCACTTCAGTAACTATAGTATGTAAAACTAACTAACGCTAAAAAAGCTAACGGAGTAATTCTAGGAGAATCATATTCAATGTGATTTCGACACATTTTGTCGAAAACAGTCATTAGGCGTATGTAATTAAGTCCTTGAGCCGGAGCTGCAGACCTGTTCTTAGATCAGCTCAATTTCATACAGCATGTACTTAGAATACCCGGTGTATTCTAAGTACATGCGGTATGAAATTGAGCTGATTTAAGAACAGGTCTGCAGCTCCGGCTCAAGGTCTAATTCGGGTAAAAAGTGATGTATCTGAACCAGACTAGATTATCTTTTCCAAATATCATCAATGATTAAATAAAACCGCGAAACGTCATTAATCTGTTTTGTCAGTTATGACTCGTTTGAACTATGAGTCATAACTCATATATATCTCATACTCATGATATCAGATAAGAGCCTTTACCATGAGTTTTTAAAGATTACGGTCTGTAATTCACATATGGAAATCTATATCACTTTTAATCTTAAAATTTAGTTTTCTTAGTATTCAGTGGAGGCGCTGCTCCATTTACTTTTACTACCGATTATAGCACCATAAACCCATGGCAGGTACGCACAGGCGTGCGCTCCATAAAAACATTTAAACCCTAATTACTCTTAGATTGTTTATAATTATATACCTATCTACACAAATAATTTTAATTAAAATTACTTTACTGTCATACTCATAGACTAAGACGATTGATTTCCACGCATCTTTGATCCATTTAGGTAACTTTTTGTGGCGGCCTATTTTGTAACCTTGGGGAAAAGGACGAACTAGCTGTGCCTTAGTTTTATTTGTATGCGTATAATTTTACATGTCATATTTAAGAAAAATATGATAAATCAATGAATGAATGCACGCACACAACAAAAATTTCTATAGGTGTGTGAATTGAAAAACATCAGTGTTTAAACATTGTTGAAATCGAATACTGTGTTGCCCAGTTAAGTGTGTTTACGGGAAATAGCAGCTTTTTAGTTACTGTTAGTGACAAAAAGTTTTGGCATTATTTTTTTAGACAATTTCATCTAAAAATTCACCATGTATCCTTGTCTTGGTACAAAGTTGTGGATACGCTATTGAAATAGTCGTAATTAGTGATCTTTTGAATCGATCACTGCAACCGGGATTTAATGAGTACTGAGTTGGCAATGTCTGTCGTTACAGCCAAAGTATGTTTTTTTAGACTTTGGTACCTTTTCTTTTGATGACCAATCACTTACTTAGATTATTCATGGTGGTCATACAAAAACTTTAAATAATAATTATAATTAATAATTTTCATAACTAGAATTTCTGTGCCTACCCTATGTGTAATCTCTGTGCACGACAGGACGGTAGGATGGTAATCGTAAACACATTTAAGGCCGGTTCCTATAATCAACGAACCGTAATCCGTTAACATAACTATTAGTTGTTTATCCAAAAGTAACGAAGCGTTGCTCATAGTTACATGAAATGCTTTGAGTTAGTAATAGACAACGAATGACCGTAGTTAGATTTTTTACTATTCGTACAAAAATCTACCGTTCGTAAGCAAAACGACAAGTTTTAGGAATCTTATATAATCAGCTAAACCACTTACTTCAGGGGAATCGAAGGGGTATTTATTTGTGAATTTAAACTGTAATACGAATTTTTCACCCTCGTACAAAGTTCCGGGAACACCTTCCATGTGTACTGTCCACCTGCAACAAAAAATATGGTTAACACGGTTTGTAACCAACTATACTAATATTATAAATAATTATCCCTGAACAAATTATACAAATTGAATCTAACACCAAAGTAAGCAATTCATATGCTTGTGTTATGGGTAGTAGCCAACGATACTATTACGTAGAAATACTTAAATAGATACAGATTCAGAATATTTTTAATAAACACCTAGACCCGGAAAGGCAGACATCTAAAATGTTCATCACACAAACGCCTGCCCCGTCGGGAATCGAACACGAGCCTCGCAGTTGGTCGATGTAGTTAGGTGTATATGATAGCCACTCGACCAACGAGGCGTTCGAGGCGAGTGTGTCATTATTTCACTATCGAACAGACTGATTCGTTGGACGAGGGTTTAACAGGCCTAACTCCTTTATAGCCTGGTGAAGTTGTAAAAACCTCGCGGTTAGCAACATAGGCATTTTAAAAAAAAAAGGCCTAACTCCACCGACCAACAGCAAAGTTCTGGTTCAATTTATGACGGGGGCAGACATTTTTGTGATGAACATTTAGATGTCTGCATTTCTGGGTCTGAGTTTTTATTTAATTTGTTCTGGTATCTATTTAAGTATTTCTATGTATTAGTATCGTCATAACACAAGAATATAAATTACTTACTTTGGGGTTAGATTAGATGTACATGTAAGATGTAGAGTAGATGTGATTTGTTTTATTATATTTATACTCGTATCCCTTACGTATTTATATATGTATTAGTATTGTTATCTAACACTTCTACCACGAGCTTGTAACTTGTGTAATTTGTCTAAGGATTATTTATTATTTGTAGAGATCTTTAGGAGGCTGAAGAGTGACACAGGCTACTTTTTATCAATATATTTAAACGGGTTCCAGGAGAGTGCTAAATAACTTTAAATAGCGAATGTCTGGTATAGCTAAAATGAATACAAGAACTGGATCTATTATTAACTGTGAATACAAGAATTTATAAATCCTTAAAATTAAAGTGTCAATCAACAACATATTTAGTCAGAATTGCTAATGGTAGACTTTTTCTGGTGTATGTATGTGACGATCCTGTCATTCTAATAAATAAATTGAGCTTGGTGCATTATTCCAAAAGTGCAGTCAGATAGCCTACATAAAAGAGTTCTATAGGTATGAGTATACCGCCTAAGCATTTCTTGCGAAAGTACTGTAGTGTTTGCCAGTGAAGTGTTTCGAATTAGATTCGATACCTAACTTACGTAAGAAGTTTAACGAATCTTTAACACTTTAACCGTCTTAATAATAAACATAGAATAAAGTACTCCAAAGCGTAAGTTGACATTATAGTATGTATAAGAGTGCAATAAAGATTATAATGTCAATTTAAAACTCGGCGTACTTTAATCTATGCTTATTAATAAGATGGTAGGTAGGTCGTAAATTTCTTACAATACGGAAATCCGTTTGCTATTTTTAGTCTAAATTTCTGCAATGGACTGAAACAGAAAAATAAATATGTATTGTATAATATAGTTGCAGCAGAACTGCAAAACACCGTCCTCGATTTCGATAAGTAGGTACATTATCTACATACTTCAAAAAATAATAAAATTTCCTTGACATCCCTTGGATTCCTCTATGGTCTAGCAGTTCATGTGTTGGACTTGACTGCAGGAGGTTCCGGGTTCGATTCCCGGGTCGAGCAACAAAAAGAAAATGGGGTTTTTCTAATTTTCTAATAAAAAAGTTTCTCGGGATTGGATATGTGTCCGGTTGGCGCTAGGCTTGCCACCTATCACATTATGGGACTTAGTGTCTTCGGCTAGTCACGGGTGCCCTGGTTGTGCCTCTGCCAGCCTCTTAGGGGATATGGGCGTGAAGATACTTTTTTTACCATCAAGACGTGGTGGCGATGGAACCACCTTGAAAATACTCTTTCAAATGAAAAAAACATATTTTTGAATCGGTATAGAAATTAAGGAGAAATTAATTCATATAGGTACATTAAAACTAGGAGTTGAAAATATAACCTCCTTCTTTGTTCGAAGTAGGTTAAAAACTAGAAATGCCTCTGTTAATATCTTATAGGTAGTTATAGATATGTTAGATAAGTTAGCATGAATAAAAAATAAGACAAACACTCCTAATGAAGTCATATTGAAACATTAGGGATGAGACTGAAAACAAATAACTTAATTCGGAAAAAAAACTACATGCCTAATAACTTTTATAGAGAGATTTGGGTAGTTACTTGAGCCCGTCTTTCTAATTTTTTACAGATGGAAGATTGAATGCATCAGAAGTGTCTATGAACCTATAATAATTGCAAGCAGAAAGTTTTATTTAGTAATCTGATCATTGGACTGTGACTGTGAAATAGAATAACATACAAAAAAATATCGACTTGTATATTATACTACTCCTTTTTTAAACGTTGATTAAAAAAAATATAAACACAGACAACTATCAAGCTAATTGATAAGGGATTTAAAATTCAATGCATGAGTTAAATCCTCAAGTAGCTTTGTTTCTGAACATAGCCAACAATAAAATTACTAATTGAATTAGGCTTTATCTATTGTGACTTCTTTCTTTCTGTTTTTTTTTTATTTGC